>JAOVYX010017514.1:0-22078 GCA_035668315.1 Drosera spatulata
GAAGGAGGCGATCTGGTGGTGGAGGGGGAGAGGGGTGGTGGCAAGGTGGGGGTTGGTGCGGGCAGGAGTACGGGCAGGGTTGTGGTGGCGGCGGGTAAGAGGGTTGTGGCGGCGGGTAAGAGGGTTGCGGCGGCGGGCAGGGGGAGGAGTGGTGGTGGTGGTGGTGTTGGTGGCAGGCCATGGGTGGTGGGGTGGGGGAAAACGGGACTGGTTGGATAAACTTGGATTTGGATGTGGACTCACGTCTCTGAGTATATGCCTCAGCTGTGGAGACTTTTTGACCTCATTGTGCCATTTCAGATCAAAATGAAAGATTGAAAGTATAGGGGTAGGAAGAGTGATATAATTTTTTTATTATTATTTTTATAATTATTTTTTATATGTGTGAGGTGTGAATATTTGGTGAGATGATGAGGTTGGATTTATATTGGATTTTTACATGTGAAGATATATTATTGAGAAGATAATTAATCATTTGTATGAAAATATGATGATCTTAACAATGTTTATCAGTATTTTTTTTTGATAAATGTCAATAAGTGTTAATAGTGATTATCAGAGATGTTTTCTCATCTACCATCCTCTCCGATCAATCCGTAATTTAAAGATGTTGTCATTGTGAAATTGCATTATTCGATTCTATGTTGTATCATATGATGTATGTATTCATCCTATCATGATAATCATATGACCTATGCATGTTGGGGCAAACTTTGTTCAAGCAATTAGGCTATTGAGTTCTATAGATATCGTAAGTGAAGAACAATACACGAGAATTTTCTCAAAGCTCAGACACTTACGATCATTCTTATAAAAAAAATTTTCTTCATTTCGAATTATTTATAACAATTTAAATAACACATTTGTTAAGATGAAGTTTTAATCACGAGACGATCAAACATTATTTTTTTTAAAATAATCATAAAATATTATTAATAATTTAAATTAATTTTAAATTTTATTTTAAACAATAATCAATAATCGAAATGATGAAAAAAAAAAACATATCAAAATCCACACCCGTAATATGTAGTAGTAATGATGGGGAGTATTGGGACTACTATCACCACTATAAACACCACCTCCCCACATCTGAACCTGGTGCTTTTTTTTCTTCATCTCGCCGCGATTCGAATTTGAGTTAGATTCAACTCACCGCAACATCAATGGCGTCGGAGGGGATCTTGTTGGGGATGGGAAACCCGCTGTTGGATATCTCCGCCGTCGTCGACCACGATTTCTTGACCAAGTGAGAACATTTATGCTTTCAATTCGATGTAATTGTATATTTCGGAATCATAGCCGCGGTTTTTGGATCTCGTGTTTGAATGATGAGTGAAAGAGCGATGTGTAGTAGTGATCTAGTAGATCGAGGAGAATGCGTCGCAGATCTCTGGTGGTATTCGATATTTGAGATCGAGGGGTGAGGACGGGACGAGGTGGAAATGATTGTGTTCAGATGAATGCATTGGATCGGGGAAATGGAGATGTGGAGGGAAGTGTATGGACATTTGATTTGTGTTTGAGTTGCTTGTCAATTGATTAGTTTGTAATATTTTGATAAAAGGGGAAGAGAGGTTTAGGAAGAATTTTATTTTGTTAATTTGCAACTTGCAATGAAAATTGTCATTTGTAGAAGTGCATGGATTGACAATTTTTGTTTGTAAACAGGTATGACATCAAGCTCAACAATGCGATTTTGGCGGAAGAGAAACACATCCCTATGTGAGTCACTTTTGTTATCTGGTAGATGAGAATTATTTGGTGATCTGAAATATACGCGTTGGTCATTCTGGGTAATATTTTTTGTGTGATATGTTGATTCTTGAGTATATGATTGCTTATTGGCTTGATCCATTTAGAAGTTGCCCCTTCTAAAATCCTTTGCTTCTTTATACAGTTTGGCTTGTGGTTAATATAAAATGTACAATTCATTGCTAAATTTTGTACAAAACATAAGTATAAACACATGTATTCAGTAACTTCTATATTATTCGAAAAAATAATTTGGATGTGCCTTTGAAAGAGGTCTATTTCTTCCAGGTATGAAGAGATGTCTAATAAGTACACAGTGGAATACATCGCTGGAGGTAGTACTTAGTTCATATTGCTACTTTCTTTCTGTCAAAGGATTGGTTTCTGTAGCTTCTTTGGTTTCTGAGATTAATTTTTTTAACGGTGGTGCAGGAGCTACTCAAAACTCAATCAGAGTGGCCCAGGTACTCACTGATTAGGCTTATTTGAATATCGGTATCCAGTTAAAGCATCTCTTTGTACATTGAGCAGCAGCTGTTGTTCTTCTGCAGTGGATCCTCCAAACCCCTGGTGCTACCAGTTACATTGGGTGCATTGGAAAAGACAAATTCGGAGAGGAAATGAAGCATAATGCTAAGTTGTCTGGTGTTACCGTAAGCTTATACCTGTAGCATCTTTTATTTATTTATTTTTCCCCTATCCCAATCTCTTAATTTTATTTCCGTCAGTTTTTCTTTTTCTTTTTTTGTTTAGTCTTTACTGTAATCTCTTGTCTTCTCAGGCTCACTATTATGAGGATGAGTCTGCTCCAACTGGTACTTGTGCTGTTTGTGTTGTGGGTGGTGAAAGGTAAATCTTTTCCTGATAAGTGGTTGGATATTTGCTAGAAATCAGAAATATTAGGTTTATGGCTTTATGCTTCTCTTTACCATTTCAAGCTCCTTGTAAGACTTTCTGCCATGCATGTAGTCTTGACTCTTGAACTAAGAGGTTATTTACATCCTGCAGATCTCTTATCGCCAACTTATCTGCCGCTAATTGCTACAAATCAGAGCATCTGAAGAGACCTGAGAACTGGGCATTGGGTATGCTCCCTTCACCATCTTGAACTTATGCTCTGATTTTCCTCTCATCTTATTGTGTAGCTTGTGTTCCTATTCTTTAATTCACAACTTGCATTGAGCAGTCGAGAAGGCCAAATACTTTTACATTGCCGGGTTCTTTCTTACCGTGTCCCCAGACTCCATCCAGCTAGTTGCAGAACATGCAGCCGCGAACAACAAGGTAAACTTTTATAATACTGAAAATTTTCATATCAGGTCTTATCTTCCATTAGCATCCATATTTGAGTCTGGGGTGCTGCAGATATTCTCAATGAATCTCTCTGCTCCTTTCATCTGTGAGTTCTTCAAGGACGCACAAGAGAAAGTTTTGCCGTGAGTTATTCCCCCTCTTCTTATCCCGACGATTCTATGGGATTGTAAAAGAGAATGATCTTATATTTCATGGGCTTTCAGGTACGTGGACTATGTTTTCGGAAATGAGACGGAAGCTAGAACTTTCTCAAAGGTTCACGGATGGGAGGTAATGGCTTTTCTGGACATTGAAACCAATTTCTCATCTTATTTCGGTAAGTTATTAACAGATTTGACTGGTTTTTTTTTCTTCTGTTGTTCTCTTGATACAGACAGATAATGTTGAGGAGATAGCAATAAAAATCTCTCAATGGCCAAAGGCATCTGGTGCACATAAGAGGATAACTGTGATCACTCAGGGTGCAGATCCTGTTGTGGTTGCTGAAGATGGCAAAGTGAAGAAGTTCCCAGTGATACTGCTGCCGAAGGAGAAATTGGTCGACACTAATGGTGCAGGTATGCGTTCAAGTTTTAATGGGCAACAAAAAATCAGCTCTGTCATTTGGTACCTGAAAATCTCTTGTATTGGCTTATCAGTTGAAACACTTTTTTCAGGTTTTTATATATATATATTTATTATCGTGGTATTTCTTTCCCTAATATTTCTGTTCATTTCCAGACCGAAATATTTCCATAATGTTATAGTGTGCATTATATTTCTTGTGTTTGCTTCCAACTAGAGTGTTGGGTTTTCCTCGGTAACTGTGTTAGATATGTGGAATCTGATTCTGGGTTGGTTCAAAGAAAAACCTCGTCAGACCAATGAAGTAGACGACAGTGGCACTTTCAATGTTCTTTATAAATGTGGATGAAGAGCTGTCAGTCACACCGTAACTCCAGGAAAAATCACACGCTTTTTTATTTCTGCTTGAGAAGCTTCTTTCTTGCTGGAAAAATCACACGCCAATGTCATACTTCATTGGTCCAAGAAAGATGCAAGAAAAATCACACGCTTTTTTATGGACTTGTGTCAAATTGAATGGGATAATCTTTCTTGTATTCTTCTTAGAACATCGATTTTTCTGCGTAGGTTTTACATGAGCTCTTTTCTTATGTATAGGTGACGCATTTGTGGGAGGATTTCTGTCTCAGTTGGTCCTGGAGAAACCTATTGAAGAATGTGTGAGGGCCAGTAACTATGCGGCCAACGTTGTCATCCAAAGGTCAGGCTGCACATATCCGGAGAAGCCCGATTTCAGTTAAGCGGCAAGATGCCTTCTAATGCGAGCCATCATTTTTACGTTTGTTGACTCCATGCTTAGTGGCTCAGGGAATCACCATGTAGAATCTAATCGCCTTGTTCATTTTTTTGAATGGAGTTCATCTTTCCCTTCTTGAGTGAAACTTTCCATGAAACTTCTACATGAATAACTTGAGAAGCTTCGGAGCTTGGTTTTTTTTCCTTCCATAAGGACAAGAGACTACGAGTGTATCACGGCAATGATTAATAACGTTATGTAGTCGATGGTTGAATGATCTCGATGCCGATTATCGCATGTGGATGAAAGGATGACTTGTATTTTCCAACATTGCTGTGCTTGTTCCTAATCTCTGTTTTGGTAGGTGTGGCCGATGAAGTACTTGATTATTGACAAGAAACGGGCAATGTTTTCCCTCATCTTGTGCATTGAAGTGAGCAAGAATTTCATGCATTAGTTGAAGCTTGTAGTCTGCGAAACATAGCGTCTCGAAAATGAAATTCTATGTTTGGCAAAAGAAGTAAAAATGTAGTAGAAGTAAACAAGTATTCATTGAGATAGGCACCTCGATAGCACATTAGTTGGTTCGACCATTCAATCATTCAGATGTTGATAATCGTGCTTATTTTCAAGCACACGATTAGTTCATCGACTGGTTGGTGTAAGTCTACAAGCGATATAGATTTTGTCGAATTAGATCTTGTGCTATACGAGATAGGTCACCTAGCATCAACAACAATGAAGTTATTTTCGTTGAATTGGGCTACCATTTCAGCTATACATTTATGGAAAGGGAAACACATCAATAGCATTCCGCTCCAAAGGAAAGACAGCAGGTGTCTATAGCGTGAAACTCATCCTCTCTACGACTATTCCTAGCAACATAGCATAAATATTAATGTCAACCCACAAATATTGATGTCAATGACCATCTCCTTCATCTAAGTCCAATAATCCCCCGAGGATAATGTTCGTGCCGCATGCAGAAGTCAAAAAAATTATTGCAGGTTTTTTTCCACTGATGTATAGTCACATAATCAACAGGATAAACGATCGGCATATGATCGACAAGATCAAAAGATTAAAAATAATTATAACGTTTTATTTTTTTTATTATTTAACGTATATTTTCAAGGGTTTCGTTCATTATTTTAATGACGAAAAAAAATTATCACTAACGTCATATTAAAATACGTAACGTAAATTATTATTAGTGTTTCACGATAATTCAGAAAATAATATTTGATTGTTTTATGACGCGAATCATATTTCGTCTTGATAAATAATCAAAATTAAACGATTATAATTAAATTGAATCAGAAAAAATATATATACAAAATTACAATTATACGATTCACTATTCATTCCTCCCACTCAATAAACGATCCAACCACTCGAAGCAAAAACAGTACAGAACATTTCACGACACTCACCTAAACACAGAAATCACAAACGACGACACTACCATTTCTCCTCACAACACCAAAAACACACACTTTCCCCCAAATCACAAACCCTAATTTTACCCCCAAATCATGCCCGCCGCCGCCGCCGGCGACCCGCCGCCGCCGCCGCCACCTCCGATTCCGATCCACCACCGCACAACCCCACAAATCCTCAAACAATCTCTCCTGACAATCAGCTCAACCCTCCCCACAATCCTCTTCCTCACGCTCCTCCTAATCTCGTTCCGATCCCTCGTCGAAAACGGATCCCTCGTCGTCTCCTCGATCCTCGACCGCGACCCCGCTCTCCGATCCCTCGTTGATCGATTGGATACCGCGGCGTCATCGAATAAGATCATGTACAAATCACGGGACATTAGGAGGAGAGGGGGGAGTGGTAGAAGGAGGCCGTTTCTGCATTTGACTAGGGTTGGGACATTGGATGAGGATTTGATATCGGGGGACGAGGATGAGGGGAACGGGAAGGGGAAAGGGAGTGTGTTTGGGGGCGGGAGAGGGGTTAGGGTGAATGGGAGTGTGGTTGATTTGAGAGGGTTTGAGGTGGGGTTAGGGTTTGAGGGGTTTGTGGTTGGAAATGGGATTAGGGTTTCTGAGGTTGTGAGGAGTGGGGTTGAGTTCAGGATTGAGGGGGAGATTAAGGAGAATAAAGGGTCTCAGATTGATGGTGATGGTGGAATTGCATCTCAGGATATGAGTTTGGGGTCGAATTCGACGGTGGAGGGGGACAAAGGGGTTGTCGATTTGGGGTTTTTGATGGCGGGGTTGGAGTTAGGGAGACGGGATGCGGCTGCGTTGTTGTTTCTTGTGTTCTTCTTTTCCGCGGCGTATGGATGGGTGATTCTTGCGTTTGTAATCACGTATTCTTGGGTTCTTGGGATCGTGTTTGTGACTGTGTTGAATAATCTGTTGGGGAGGGATATCTCCTTTTGGGAGTCGGTGTGGTCGGGGTCGAGGCTGGGGCTCAAGAAGCTGTCCGGGTTTATTGTGATGAAATGGGCCGTTAGGGATGCTTTGACTCAGGTTCTTGGGTTGTGGTACTTTGGTGAGATCGAAGATCAGTACTCGTTCTTGAAGCTGATTTTGAGGTTGAAGTTGATGCCTTTCTCGGCTACTATGCCGCCGGTGGTAGGGATTGAGAAAGAGGTTTCTGGGTTTTTGGTGGCTTGGTTCTGGATGGATACTATGGTGTCGTTTCTGTTTGCTGTCGATTCTTGGGTAACTATAGTGAGTTTCAGGAGGAGGGGGACGGAGATTGTCAAGGAAGGGTGTGGTTTGCTGGGTGTGATGTTTCAGCAGGCCGTTCGGATCAAAGGTATCGAGATTATTGCTTGTGGGTCGATTCCAAAATTTATTTTGGATCCTTTCTGTGGGAGATCTGTTGCCATTGTCTTTCGGTCGCTGATGGAGGTCTATTTCATGATTGTTTGGTTGGTGTTCTACTTGTCTGCTAAGTCTAAGGATGCTAGTTTGAATGGAAGGAGGTTTGGGAGGCGAGAGTTGGTCGGTTTTATAGAAGGGCTTAGATGACTGAAGGCATAAACCAGGTTATGACTTAGCTGAAGGGCTAGATTCAGAGGTCTGCTACGCTCCCCACTGCTAAACCTTTTGGTGAATTTTGTGCTCAGTGTCCAGAGTCAAGACCAGCGTGATCAAACAGCGCCATTGTTTGGTGTAATCAAGAGGAGTGATGTTGTATGGTGTACCTTATCCCACAAGGCAAGATCTGTATTTTTGCATATATCCGAAGGAACAAGCTTCATGTGTATATGTTCCTGTTAGCATTTTGTCATCGATTCTGATGTACTTGCTTGCTGATGGTGTTATGAATATAACAGACATCGTTTGATTGGTAAATGTGAATTATCGTGTGATTGCTTTGCTGTTTATATTTGGTTGATGATTTACTCCTTCATGCTAGCACCATTACAGTCAGTTGGGTGTATTTGGTGATATTAGAGGAGATGAAGAATTTCGTCAACAGAGTGCTTTTAGTTCCTGGAAACTTTTCATAATTGATTATTTGGAATCTAATGTGTTGGAATACCTTGCAAGGCTGCCTGATAAGGTGTGCTGTATTGAGCTTCTGAGTTCTGGTCTCTTTTATATGATCCCTTGCATGAAAATTCTAAGTTTCTGGGAACAAAAAGGGGAGAGAAAAGAAAACAAATATTCTGTCCTGCTACTCTTATTTCACAATTCATCACTGAACTGATTGCTTTGGCACGATGTAGTAGAATGTGTGTCATCTTATCCACGCGGAGTTGTGGTCTGCTCTGTATGCAAAGTAACAGGATCTATGTCGCCTTCAACTTCAGGAAGGACAACTATGGTCACAATCTGTGTTTTCTGGAAAATATCATCCTTGACACTCTCTATGCAACCCTAGTGTGAAGCCTGCTCATATCTGTTAGTGTTTATTGGCTTGATGGAAGCCTCTTATCCATCAGATTTTCTTGATCAGGCATAAAAGCTTTGATATATTTTTTGATGGTTTTTTCCTCTTTGTGGCTTGTTCTTCCTCGCGGTTTAACAAGTATGCAGGAAAATGGAATCACCGACTCACGGCTGATATCGATCACTTCCGCTCTTCTGCAATTGCTGTTTACTTCAACTTGCGGTTTGCACAAGAATCCTGGTATGTTCATTTATCTTCTTGTAAACTAGGAACTGCTGTGTGAACTCTGAATTTGGGAAACTTGATCTGACGAGTTACTTGCAAGTTGCAATGTTTACATAATTACATTCTATCATTTGCTTTATCATCTGAAAATATTTTCACAGCACTGCACATATTTAACTGGAAAGAAATGAAGTTTATGATTTAGTCATGTGAAATGCTATTCATATTGCATTTCCATTTCATCTACGCCATTGCTCTTATTCAATCTTTTCATTTGATTCTTGCTCTATCATGAAACTCGGTCATCTTTGGTGCAGCAAGATAAAAAGTCTGCTACATACTCTTCACTCTGCAGGTGTGAAATTATACAAGCCTAGAGATTCATAATTCCAGCTTTCCATGGAAGGCCTATGTCCTCAACCGCAATTATGCTAGTCAAACCACTGGGAACTGTTCAGTTAATAAAAGGTATCTAATCAAGCAATGTTCGGCATTGGACTGCATCTGGATCGATGTAATCATTGTAAATCAACCAGCTAGCAAAGCCTCCGGTGGATTTGGATTACAGCTTTTTCTGTTCAACTCAGTTCATGGTCAGGATTCCTTCCCATTAAGCTTGACTTCTTTTTCATGGGTGATACTTTCAGTTTGTCTTACAGAGATGTATAGAAAAGTAGCATTTAACCCCCTAAAATATTGAGCCGTAACATATGACCCCAATCAAGTTTAAAAATATACGCTTAACTTCTATACCGTCAAATGAAATCGTATTATTTTGACACGAAATCACATTAAAGAAATTCATATAAATATCATATATATATTATTAACTAGTTTTTAAAAAAATTGAAATATTTGATATGAAACTCCATTTAAAGAAGTTGTTAATGAATCATCCACATATTTTCAATATTTAAAAGAGTCATGTGTCACTGTCGAATAGTTCATGAGGGTTTTATGCTCTTTTCCCTACAGAGATGTGGAGATCTTGTGTTTTCAGCTATCCTGCTGTAGGAGATATACAATGAACGGCACAGGGCATCCCCTATTTCTCTTGGCTGGCTTGCTCTATCCATGATCTCTGTTATTTTGGTTCCTTGTCTTTCGAAAATCTCTTTGTTGTTTTGCAACAGAAATAATATTGTATACATTGTCCCTCCTCATATCCTGTCAATCGACGGGATTATCTAAACGGTTGTTGTGTCTTTCACATACTTCATCTGAGGTGGAATGAATTGCTCTGGGACTCGGGTCCCGACATATTCGGATAAAAAATATTTTAAGTGTCTTCTTTATTATAAGGTAAATTTTTGATGGAGTTGATTTCTCTCATGGGATTATGTGGCGATGCAAATACTGGCTCCATTTTCTTGTCTTCCTATCATAAGATTTGAGTTTGGGTAGCATTCGTTCATCAACATGTTCATCAACATGGTATTCGGAGCACAGATGATTGGAGTTTGTGCATCTGAATCCTATTGTCTTGTACGTTTATCACTTCATGCCGGTACTGTCAATGTTTCAAACTTAAAGAAAGATGTTTATGTGATGCAGCACATCCAACTGTTAGGAGCGTCTATTGCAAGAAGCAAAGCTGCTTTCTATTGTCCTCCCTCGTCGTTGCTGTTGCCGATCGCTTTCTTTTCGAACAAATTACCAGATCGAAAGATAGAAAGCAGGAAGAGAGAGTTGATTGTGATTGTCGCATAACATACAGGTAGATTTACATTGTGAAATACGAGCAACAGCTGCTGATAGAAAGATAGAAAGATAGAAATTACCAAATCGTTGCTGCTGTCGATCGCTTTCTTTTCGAACAAATTACCAAATCGAAAGATAGAAAGCAGGAAGAGAGAGCTGATTGTGATTGTCGCGTAACATAGACAGGTAGATTTACATTGTGAAATACGAGCAACAGCTGCATCATCATCATATATCCATGTTATGAATACGTGGGCATATATATCCATCACAGAACTCGCTTCATTGTCACTGCATCATGTCATGGAACCTCTAGTTCTCTAGGATTAACATGGCATATATGTAAAATCTACCGTTCTCATGCAGACAAATACAAGAAACATCATCGAGATTACTAAAAAAAATATCTCTCCGTTCTAATCTAGCCAGTTCTCGAGGAAGAATAAACCGTGGGTGCATGACGACAGAGGAACCCGATCTTCAAGGGAAGCTTGCGCAACGAACAACATCCATGACGACAGAGGAACCCATCTTCAAGGGAAGCTTGCGCAACGAACAACATCAAGAAACTTGCTCTCGTCGCAAGGAATCCGTAGCTTCGAGGTGGTGTAGTCGTCGTACTCGTCTCGTGCTTGATCAAGCAGTGCCACGAATAGAGGGTGCTTCAGCAAGGCGATGTTGATGACATACCTTTCCAGATTTTCGCCAACGTAGACAACAGTATGACCTTTCGGTACATCCTTTGGGACGAAACTGCCATTGTTCTTCTTCAGCTTCAGCTTCAGCTTCATCTTCTCTGTTATGAATTTTTCTGTCAAAATATTCATATCTTCTTGTAAGGGTAAGAGGATATACATGAAGAGATGATGAGTTCAATGCGAAAGCACTAGAGGGTATATATATAAGCGTGAGGAGAAGGTGAATGCTTATGAGGGATGATTAAAGGTTAGCGTGAGAGTTGTAATAAATCTAAAAAGATATAAGATTTAAATTTAAGTTGATTGATGTCTCGTGATCGTAAAGATTCGGACATTCAAGAAAAAATAACCTGACAAGGACAAAAGGAACTAAGGGCTGTTAGAAGTCATGCTTCCAATGGTGGGGATTTTAAGGTCAGAATTTTTTCTTTCGGTCAGATCCTAAAATCTAAAAGAAAAACATTACGACAGTATTGACTTGGGAAAAAAGAAAGAAAAATATGTTCTTTAAAAAATATGTTTTCATGTTTACCATTTTTGCCTTACTACGACAACCATTCCCCCGTTGAAGAGTGGTGATAGAAGATGCAAATTACAGAGGGCCTTTTGCTGTGGGCGGTCGCTTTGCCACAATGGCATATCGCGTTAATTAGTGGTTTTCATCGCGATCTGAAAATGAGTTATTGTTTTTTTGAACTCATAATAATCAATAAATATAAGAAAAATAGATTATGTGTCATGATATAGATGTGTTTATTAATTAAAAAATGGTTAAGATTAGAACAATAAAGATGAATGGTTGATATTAAAACATAATATTCTAATCTCAATCTTTCATTTGTATTGTTTTAATCTCAATCGTTCATTTGTTATTAGAACATTGTATGTCATGAAACCCATAAATATAATCAATTTTTGGTTGAGATTTGATAAAATTAATCAAATACATTACAAACAAAATGGAATAAAAGGGAAATTAATCAACAGAATCTTCTTATTAACTTTTGCCCATGCAGCGTAGTTCGTTGCTTTTATTGTAGAGTGCATGCTGGTGTGCAGGGGATAATGTGGATAGAATGACAGCAAGGAATAATGCAAGCTGTGAACATTTAATCATGCAATGGCTGAGCAAAGTGATGGACAACTTTCTTATTCGAATTCTCAGATGCAATCATTCATCGCAGAAACCCAGCAATACATAAACAAAAATATCTGTCGCAGTGACATATCATGCATCTCATCTTAAAGGTATATGCCGCATTCGAATATAAATTTGTTCAGCTGATCACGAAGAGTTGGTTTATTAATAAGTCGTTTTCTTCTTATTGTAAGGTGAAGGATTCGACATTTGAAACATTAAAAAAATAATCTTTATATGTCCTTTTCATATCCTGTACTTGACGGGATTATGTGAATACGTTTTTTTCATTTTCTTAGATTTGTTTAGCTCATCTAGGAAAAATTAAATGTTTCGTATTCGACTCCCAATTACATATATCAAGGACTTGTTCTAGGTCAAGAAATAGTGTCAACTACAGGTTTTGGCAATATTTGGTTGCGGTGTGGAATCATGGTTTTGTTTTAATCGAAAGACTTTCAGATAATTAAATTAGTCACGTCATCCATAAGAGTATACTTATAATAAAGCACACAAGGGGAAGAGGGAGTACGGAACATGTCCGACATGTGCTTGAGGCCATATTAGAAGGTATGGGTTATGCACACGAATGAAGACAGCTTGCTAGTTATGGTCATTAAACTAAAAGATACTCTCTCGTCCTATAAAACACATAATTATGGAATCAATTGGGGCTTCTAGGGACAAAATCTGAATGGTATGATACGACTATCAAATATTATTTCAGGATAAAATTTATGATGAAATGCTTTGAACCAAGTGACTAAAGAGCTGAGGACTATATTGTTGTATCCATGAGCTAAATGCTTTACACTACAGATTCACCTAAAACATAGACATTGCCGACTAATTCACCAACAATCAGACTCAATGAGCTTAATATTTAAATTCATTAACTGAAACCAAATCCATAAACCTCCTCTGGCTGAAGGCATAATCAACTGTTAGCCATGCATCTGAGGATAAATAAAATCTACGACCCATCAGAGGGCGGCAAGAATAACAAACTAAAACGAAAGTTCAATGACTAACTGACATTGAAATTTCCCTAAGGGTATAGATCGTCCTCATCGGCCACAGTGGAAGTTGTAGAGAATGGATCTGAACCACCAACGGTTCTGGCGGCATTGTCGGAGAAACGGAATTCAGTACCAAAGCCGCGAGACTGCTGTAATGTCTGTGCGAATGCCTGGTATTTCCTGATATCTGCGCCACTGACGCTACAACGGGCAAACTTCATGGATTCCTCGAAATGGGCAGCCTTGATCTCGGCAATGTCATTCTTGTCCTCTTCCATCGCCTCTGGGTTCTCTCTTTTTCTCCTCTCCATCTCGATGTCCTGCAAATAACATAGCCGGGAAGATATTAGTCAGATAATGTTGCACTAAAAGCATATCATCGAGTCTCCTCGGCTTCAGATAACATAAGATGAAACTTCATGCCCAAACCAAGGACATGAGAAAGCTTACAAAGCAAGATCACAACACATTACCTTCTCGATATTCTCTCTAATCGCATATTTACAGGCACGCTGGCAGATTTCAGTAATGTCCGCACCACTGAAGCCCTGTGTGTACTTGGCCAGAGCTCTGATGTCAACATCCTTGGCGACAGGGGATTTCCTTAAGTTTGCCTTGAAGATCTGATGCCGTGACTCCTCATCGGGCAAAGGAATATAAATTAGCTGATCAAGACGACCAGGCCGTAGTAAAGCCGGATCAATAATATCTGGCCTGTTGGTGGCTCCAATGATAAATACAGTTTTCTTTGCCGACATGCCATCCATTTCTGTTAAAAGTTGGTTCAGAACACGATCAGCCGCACCACCAGCATCACCTACACTGCTTCCCCTCTGCAAGGAAAACTCAAACAGTCAACAATCACAGAACAATGAATCAAAATAATACAATCACAAATGATAGCGAGGGATATGCATACAACTGTCACGGGACATCCTTCAAACTTCTACGGAATAACACAAGTTTGCTCTCTAATTATTTTATGCAAGGAAGAAATTGGCTCCATTTAACTTCGGTATGTTAAGAAAAAGAATGACAAGCTAAGTAGCTGCTAGTTGCAATAGAACCGCAAAAGATGTCACCAGAAAAGAAATTATAACTTGGAAGGTCATTACAATTCACATACCTGTGTTGCGATGGAGTCAAGCTCATCAAAGAACAAGACACAAGGAGCTGAAGCACGAGCCTTGTCGAATATCTCACGGACATTGGCTTCACTCTCGCCGAACCACATCGTCAGCAATTCAGGGCCCTTGATACTGATGAAGTTTGCCTGGCATTCATTTGCAATAGCCTTGGCCAACAATGTTTTGCCACAGCCAGGAGGGCCATAGAAAAGAACTCCCTTGGAAGGTGACATTCCAAATTTTTCGAACTTTTCAGGGTGCTCGACAGGATATTGCACAGTCTACAACAACAAATGAGAAAAGATTAACTTTCAGTTTCAGGGAGACGACGAAGGAAAACACTAAAGGAGAATAGCTAGGAAAAAACAAGTACCTCCTGAAGCTCCCTTTTAACATTTTCGAGGCCGCCAATATCTTCCCAGCTAACGTTGGGCACTTCCACAACCTATCGCGTTTAAAGAAGCATGATTAGTATTCAATAATGCCTTGTTACCACAAACAGCAAAGAAAAAAAAAAGGCAACTAGGGTAGGCACTTACAGTTTCACGAAGAGCAGACGGGTTACTTCCTCCAAGTGCAGTCTGTAAGTGCACATTTGTAACCGCCATGGAATTGAGAATCTCTGCGTCTATTGTATCATCTTCCAAGTCAATAACATCCATCTTCTCTCTAATACACTGAAGAGCAGCTTCAGTACATAAAGCAGCTAAATCAGCTCCCACATATCCATGTGTGTCCTTGGAAATCCTTTCAATGTCAGCCTGCAAAGAGAAAGGGACGATTTAGCAACCCTGGCCACAAAAGGCGCTAAAGATGACAGGAATTCTTTGTATAGAACTTACATCTTCCGCAAGCTTCATGCTCTTTGTGTGAATGCGCAGGATCTCAAGACGCCCAACTGCATCAGGGATACCAATGTCTATTTCTCGGTCAAAGCGTCCAAATCTTCGAAGAGCAGGGTCTATGCTATTAGGGCGGTTCGTAGCCCCAATGACAATAACATGAGCTCTAGACTTGAGACCATCCATGAGGGTTAGGAGCTGAGAAACAATACGCCTCTCAACCTCGCCATTAGTTTTCTCTCTTTTGGGAGCAATGGAGTCGATTTCATCAATGAAAATAATAGCAGGAGCATTCTTCTCCGCTTCTTCGAAGGCTTTCCTCAGGTTACTTTCACTCTCCCCCGCCAATTTGGACATTATCTCCGGTCCATTAATGACGAAAAAGAATGCACCGGTTTCGTTTGCAACAGCCCGCGCTATCAAAGTTTTTCCAGAACCAGGAGGTCCATAAAGCAGGATGCCTTTGGGCGGCTTCACCCCAATTGACTTAAACAATTGAGGGTGCCTCAATGGGAGCTCAACCAACTCCCGGATCTGAGCCATCTGCTTCCTAACACCACCCACATCATCATAACCCACTTCATCCAATCTATTTTCATCTTCTCTTTTCACTGGTTCACCCTCACAAAAAATCTCAGTGTCGGGAGCCACAACACAATACTCAGCCGGGTCAGTTTCAATTACTTTGAATTCTACATGTCTCATACCGCCTCTCAGAAGGAACAGGTCACCTTTCCTTACTGGACGATAAGTCTCCGCAAAATAGGCTGAAAACATAGTAAAGCAACAAATCATAAGAGGGCCACCAAACGACATACATAGAAGATATGCAATTTAACCATGAGATGCCGAAGCGGTTTCATACAGAAGGGAGTGACAGGGAATACTAATGCATATAGAGGAGTTTCTGAAAGGAAAAAAAGGCACGATAAAGAAAATGCAATGATCTTATGAACTTACGTCTTAGATAAGCATCGAAGAGATTGCCGGTCACCCCCTCAATCGTGTCATCCATAGGAAGAATGTGAACACGTTTTCCATACGTCACATCAGGACACTGATGCAAGGAAACAACATCTCCGAGTCTCACCCTCAAGTTTGATCGCACAACCTTATTTATCCGGACTTTGGCTTCGTCACATGTTTCATCAGAAAGTGCAATGCAGATTGTATCCTTTCGCCTCTTACCCTGCAAAATGATTACCGAATAACAAAAATTTAAGAACAAAGGATCCATTATCATGAGATTACATATCACTGGTCATGAGCTAGGTCCAATTCAGCGCTTGTCTTAACAATACACATTATACTAAAAAAAGGTATTCTTTCTTGTCTCTATTAAATCCTCACGAAGAAAACCAATACAGTTCCAATTATTCACTTAGGCCTTAGAATGAAAGTAAAAACACTCCTATAAATTTCAAAGAATCATGATTCAAGCATCACTTGAACCAAGAGAAACTCAACTTTCACTCAAGTTACACTTCACAAGCCTTCAAACACAAAAAGAAAGATGACACCATGAAGTATCAACTTTTCTAAACAGTTTCATTGTTATATAGACAGAATCGTAGAACCTCCGGAGTTCAGGATTACATAAAAACTGAAACTTATAGATTCCATCAAAACACATAGACATATAATTTAAAACCTTGCAATACATAGACATGGGATTCAAGGAACGGAATCGTGAAAAACCCTAACCAAGTCATAACCACCACCAATGAATCTTCAATTTTTGCCACAACTTACAAACCTTAGAAAGCTCATCATCAAACATAGAAATCACCCAAAGATGCATAGCTACCTGGTTCTTTGGACCCCTAAAAATCTGATGGAGTGTCATATTAAGGTCAAATCAACAACCTAAAACCTCTAAAATATCAAACATTCAACAAATCATGAACACACATCAATCACCAACATCTCGAAATCATCAAAACCCTAACTCGCCAGCAAACCCTAAATCAAAACCACAAAAAACCAAAAACACAAACTTACACCAACCACAAAACCAAAATCACCACCACTACCTTCAACAAAACAATGTCACCACGAAAAATCTCAAGCTTTTCCATGGTGTCAGGATGCAACGAAACAACCGAGTTATCATCGTTCGTCGCCTCGTCGACGACAAGCCGGTTCGGCGCCTTTTTCCGTTCCAGTATCGCCGTGCTGAAATCCTTCTTCGCAGCCATCGTGCCATTCCTGCAAATCAAAATATCATATTACACCATATCAGAATCCAAAAACACTGAAAGTCAACATCAGAGACATAAATTCTTCTAGAGGAAACAGAAAAGGAAAATTAGGGTTTATACGTGTCGGAGGAGTCGCCGTCGCCTGACATTGTTGATCGGGTTGTGGAGACGAAGCTGTGATGTGAAGAGAGGATTGTGTGTGAGGAGAAGTTTGAGGGGTTTGGTTTTTTGGTATTTATAATTTTTTTGGTGAAGTTTCTTGTTTCCAAAGATAACATGAATTTTTTTGTCACGTTCACATGGAAAATATTTTTTGGGTTGTAAATATCATGAGAGTTCGTGAATTGTGACCTTTTCTGAGGTTTTTTATCTATCTTATGTTGAATATAGGCTGTGTTTCCATATGATAAGATTCATCCAGATTACTGTTATTGAATGAACATCTTATAAGGACTAAGAGCTATAATCATACATCATATTAGATAAACAACTTGATTTAACTTGATTTGTCAAATAAAACCTTAAAACAGATACTAGTATCTTTTGAAGAAGAGTTAAAATAACCTTTTATCTAAGATAACGATCTCTTTAAGCTTGATTTTTTTTTCCAACTATTTGAAATCCAAAAACTATTACTAATAAAACATTATATTCGCACCGTTCAATTATTGTACATATGAAAACACTGTAGCTAATGATCGGCGCATAAAAACACCATAACTTATGAAATTGAACTATGCAAACATCATGTCTTATGAAATTGAACCATATAAACATAATATTCCCTTTGTCTCATAATACATATAATTTTTTTTGTTTCAATTATATATATATATATATATATTTAATCAATGTTTAATTTAAAAAAAAATCACGTCAATCACATTTTGCTACTTCCTCCGTCCCATATGTTTTGCAACATTCGTTTTATGTACATAAATTTAGATTTATCTCTTTTCTCCTCCAACTCTAATTCTCAATCATGTAATATTTCTCTATTCATCTATTTTAATTTATAACCACATAATACTTTCTATACATGAAAACGTTGTAAAAATTTTAGAAAATCCTAAAATGACAAAACGAGGTAAAATCTATGGGACGAAGGGAGTATATTATACTCACTACTTTCTTTCATGATAATCCCACTATCCTTAAAAAAAATTCGCTCTTCATCAAACTTCATAAAAATTCAATGCACAAATAAATTCTCGTATCAGGTTTAACGGTTGTAAGTATTATGGGACGGAAGGAGTATATTAATTTTCTGTCTCATAATACATGCAATATCTTTTTTTACTGTTTCGCTATGCTTACAACCTTTTTGCTTTTAATAAATTTATAATGTAAAAAATAAAATCAAATCAATCATGTTTTGTTACAATACTTTTATTGCCTCCTTTTAGAACAATCTCATTATCCCTAAAAAAACTTCTTGATCAGATTTTATAAAAATTCAACACAGACATAAACTCTTATATTGGATCAAATAATTATAAGTAATATGGAACGGATCGAGTATGAAATAAGACCTCCCATCATGATCACAATCGATATCATTCTTTAAATCTAAGATCAATTTAATCCAATCTAATTTAAAACGACATGACAGAACATTATAATCATTTTAAAAAGATGTCATTCAAAAAATTAAAACCAATTAAATAAAATCTAATCTAACATATATATCTTAATCAATCAAAATTAAAATAACGTCCCGATTTTTTCTCTCGTCAACTATCGTAACCTAAATTTTATTAAATTTAATAAATATCATAATCTAATCATCATAATTCTACATGATAAAATTCTCAATTAAAAATAAAATAAATCTAAATCTAATAACTATGATTCTATTTTTTTATAAATTATTAGGTCTTTAACCTATTTAAACTAAATATAAATTTTAATATCTCAAATTTAACATAAAATATTTGGATTATATAAAAAGATATAAAATAAACATATATATAAAATCTTTCAAAAATAAAAAATTATAAAAAATCCTAATAATTTTATATATGGATACATCATTTAATGTAGTAAAACAACTTATCAAAAATATAAAATGCATAAAAAATATCATGTTCAATAAGATAAAATTAATATTATTATTTTTTTATATACAATCCATGCAAAATACGGGTCACTATTATAGCTTACTCTAAAATCCAACAACCGTTGGAGGCATACCCAATCACAATCACACACGACACAAACATGCCACCTATCTTTCTTCTCCAAAAAAACACCATCCAAATTCGACTCTATCCACCACTCTCAAACCCCTCCCCTCCTCCATTACCGGACTCCAAAAATGCGGAATCGCTACTCGAACCCCCACATCAGCCAGTGCCTAAGCCGAATCCTCACTGTCCGTCGAACCTCGACAGTCACGGTCTCCGGCGACAGGGTGAGGACCGGGGAGGAATTCGTGGACGGGGTTTTGGGCTTGGCTAATGGGCTGGTTCAATTGGGCCTCCGGCCCGGTGATGTCGTCGCTGTTTCGGCCTACAATAGGTAGGATGCTATCAGTGTTTGGTACTGTGTGATTGGCTTGTTGCTTTTCCGGCGGACGTATGAGTAGTCCCGGTAAGATTCCGACGGCCCTATTAGTAGGCACCTTATAGGACTTTAACTTCTTATGTGGCACCTTATGAGAATAAAGTCTTAGAAACGGTAACTCCCGGAATTCTTCATAATTTTTATTTTTTTTTGGTTGTTGTTGTTGTTGGTGGTGGTGGTGGTGGTGGTGTAGTGATTCGTATTTGGAGTGGTTGCTTGCTGTTGCTCACGTTGGAGGGATATTGGCTCCTCTCAATTCTCGCTGGGTAAGTTACGGTTTTTTTGGTGTTACTTTTATTGTAAGTGTTCAATTGCTTGTGATAACTAATAATCACCTTTATAAATAAAATTTAGCGAGTTGTGATCAAGTTTGTTTATGAACAACTGTTCATAAGCTCTAAGTTATTTGACGTCAGTCACTGGTTATGAAAGTAAGCACTCAAAAATCATTTGAACTTTTAGTTTTAGCAATGTCATGAGTTAAAATGGTGATTTTTATTCGGCCCCTAACCGATCCCACGTCCGGATAAAATGATGAGGGTTATGTATTAGATAGTCGACAACCAACATGTAAAAAGTCCCGTTGGATCTCTCAACATGAATATGACAACTTGTGAAAATTTCCTTGGAACGTACCTCAGCAGCGACGCGTTGCACGGCCTGAGTGCTTCGAAAAATGAGTAAAGTCCGCTATATCGACGCCCGGATATAATGAAAAATGAGTAAGGATTCCAGCATCACGGACGGATGCTGTTAAAGAAGTTAGTCCAGAAAAATAGAGTTCGTTTAGCTAGTTGGAATATTGAGACCTTGAATGGAAAACTTTTAGAGGTAGTAGACATAATGGTTAAAAGGGGGAGTCATATCGCTTGCTTACAAGAGACTAAGTGGACCAGAAATAAAGCTAAGTTTATTCAAAGCACGGACTTCAAGTTATGGTATTGTGGTCAAAGTGGGATTAGGAATGGAGTTGGTATAATTATGCGTAAAGAGTTGGTAGAAAATGTGGTTAGTATCAAGCGTTGGAGAGATATGGTGATTTCTATTAAGATGTTGATTGGGAAGGAAGTGATTAATGTGGTAAGTGCTTATGCCCCACAAGTAGGTCTTGGAGAAGATGGTAAGGTTCAATTTTGGGAAGACATGGATGAAATAGTACAGTCGATCTTTGAGAAGGAAAAAGTCTTTATTGGTGGGGATCTAAATGGACATGTCGGTGAGGAGAAAGATGGTTACTCAGAGGTTCACGGAGGATTTGGTTTTGGTGAGAGAATTATAGAAGGAAGAAGTATATTGGATTTTGCTGTGACATATGACTTTATTGTTGCGAATACCTTCTTTAAAAAACGTGAAGAGCATTTGATAACCTTTAAGAGTAGTTTATGCAAGTCTCGGATTGATTACTTTCTTATGAGACGAAGAGACCTGAAGGATTGTAAGGACTGTAAGGTTATCCCAGGAGAATGTTTGATCACTGAGCACCGTTTGTTAGTTAGAGATGTATTTCTGTCTCAAATAGAAAAGAAGAAGAAAATAAAATGTAACCTCATAAGGACAAAATGGTGGAACTTAAAAGGAGATGAGTAAAAGTTTTTCAGAGAGAGGTTGCTGAGAGAAGGTCCATGAACATTTGACGGGAGTGCATGCGAGATGTGGGATGCGATGGCTGATTGTATTTGACGTATTACGAAGGAGACATTAGGACAATCTAAGGACCAACCACTGTTGGATAAAGAGGGGTGGTGGTGGAGTAAAGAGATTCAAGATAAGATAAAGTATAAGAAAGAATGTTACAAGGCTTTGTTTAAATGTCATAGTGATGAAAATTTAGAGAAGTATAGGCGCGTCAAAAAAGAAGGTAAATATGCTGTGAGCGATGCGAAGAACAAATCGTATGAGAAGTTGTATGAAAAACTGAACACAAAAGAGGAAAAAAAAAGTCTTTAAGTTAGATAGATCATGAGACAGAAGAGCTAAGGATTTAGGTCAGGTAAAGTGTGTTAAACACGATGCCGAGCATATTCTTACGGCTGGTGAGGATATTAAGGAAAGATGGAAAGAGTATTTTGACAAACTCTTTAATTACACAAAGGAAGTGCTCCTGAATGAAACAAGTGGAATATAGATGTGATGATGAACCGATGTTACTTTCGCCGTATTAGGACAGAGGAAGTTAATGAGGCTTTTAAAACGGATGAGCTCAAGAAAGTCTATGGGTCCAGATGAAATCGCGATCGAAATTTGGAAATGTCTTAGGATAGAAGGAGTTAATTGGTTGACAAAACTCTTTAATAGAATTTTGATAGATAAAAAGATGCCTGATGAGTGGAGA
>JAOVYX010017515.1:0-22077 GCA_035668315.1 Drosera spatulata
CCCCCCCCCCCCGAGGGGAACTAGAATTGAACAAACAATGAAAATAAAGAAATGTAGATCAATTGAGAGTTTTTCTTGAGATTTAATAAAATTTGACAAGTGTATGCCCTTCGTGATCTTCACTTGCCATGGATTTTAATCATGGACTAAAACTTTTCATTTCATGTTCTATTATGATAGGTGTTTATATTTAGGCTCAAGAAAAGAAAGTTGTCGATATAGCTATTGATTACCATAAAGAATGACATAACCAAACTAATACATTTGCTCTATTTTCAAAAGAGAATGTAATACAGATTAAACATATTGCATTACGAATATTTCTCGAACACCTCACAGTAATGACTTAACACGATTAGCGCCAAATCGTGTTCATTTACATGTGATCATAGGTTAACCAAAAGAGAATGACATTAACCTATGAGTTTGTTACTAACATCAACCAAAAGAGAATGGCTTGATTGCTTACATATTTCTCCAACAAAATTAGATGGCCAATCCAACTATAATAGACAAATAATTGCAGATAATTCCAACACATGAAATGATATCATAGACAATGAACATGAAATTATTAAAAACAAAGATCAAGTCTCGTAAAATTCATGACTTACAACCACTAAGCCATTCTTACATTTACACTACCATGGTCACAAAACGACATAAACAATTCATGCTAAACGCATAGAAAGTCATCTCGAATTACAATTAACAAGAGTTAAGAGATACAAAACCCTAGACCAATGAAAATTGATCTAAACAGAGGAAAGACAATGATCTCTTCGACGGATGGAGTTGCGTAGCATCGATCTTGATGTAATCCATAGAGACCGTCGTGTGAGATTGAAGCGACGCCTTTAACTCTCTGAAAACCTTCGTAGACTGATGAAATCTTCTGTTTTTCAAACTCACCTTTTTGATTTTTGACGTACATATTTATAAGAAAAATAAAATGTAACAAATTGCCCTAAAAATAGAGAAAAATAACAATCAGATCTCATAAGGCGTAAGGCCCATGCGTGGTACCAGTAGCCCATGCTCAGGGAAGTTGGAAAACTCAATGTGCACGGCCTATGCCTTGTGTGCACGACCCGTGCCTACTGCCAAATATACAAACTTTGATTTTTATCTCATAATGAAGTACAAACGCGTTCCACAAACTTGGAAATCAACAGGAAACTTCATAAAACGGCCTCAAACTTCTCACAATCAGCTCATCGTCAGAAAACGTGTCCAATTCTTCACTGTTGCAATGAAAAAAAAAAGTATCGACATTCTACATAACAAAAGGAACCAAAACATTATGAAATAACACTGAAACTAACACAAACAAACGATTTTGACTAAGAAAATGATGCGTGTTTTCACACTCATAAGTCATTTTCCTTAACCATGTCCTTTGGAGAAGTACATTCAAACATCTGAATGGAGAGTTTGTCCTCTTCTTCCCTGTCAGAATGCTCTATCTTCTCTCCGTCCATATCTTTCATCTATCCATCATCCTCAACATCAAACCTTGAATTTTCCACCTTCTTGTCTCCCTCATCCTCTACCTCAGCCTTCTTCTCTCCCTCATCTGCATCCTCATCCTTCTTGTCTCCCTCATCCTCGGCCTCAACCTTCCTCTCTACATCATCCATTTATTTAACCTTCTTCTCCTCATCATCATTCTTGAAAGCCATCACCATCTTCTCTGCCTCATTGTCATTATCATCCACATTGACAAAATCAAAATTGTTAAACAAATCATCTTTCTCACTCCATCCATCATCCTTTTTATTCTCCTTTACAACTTCTTCTTCTTCTTCTTTCGATTTTTGCCTTTTGTATCGTTGTGAATTCCTTTTCTAATAAGTCCAAACGGGCTGCCAATCGAGTAGCCTGTAAAATTTATAAACATAAGAAAATAAAACACCATGCAATATACCAAAATAAATATAAAGGCAACATAATCATATTTGAAATACATAGAGACTTAAATTACAGTACATGTACACAAGCCTAACCTTTTTTTGTACGCTTGACATTTCAGGTCCCAACAACAGGACTTTCTCATCACTAGATGGAACAAAATGGACAATTTGAGAGGCCTTCATATTAACAACCAGCTTCAGTGTAGTCTTAGGATTAGATGGAGCCTTTTTCTATTTTCATCGAACCATCCGTAGGAAACCTACAAACTTAGGAAAAAATAATTCAAGATCGTGCCCTCCAAATGCTCATACGCCCACACCTAACATATAAACATCCAAAAAAAAAAAAGTCATAAAATATATGTAATCAAGGAATTAATATTAAACAATCGTCTTGTATTGTTGGACAGGTACCAAAAAAGCAAAGACACAACCATCCAAATACGCAACCTTTATAGCATCTTTCTTGTCCTTTTTTCCCTTCATTGGCACCTTTGTCTCTATCATTTCGATCAAATAATCATACATGGTAACACCCCAAGCAAATTCACACGAACTGATAGGAATGTGCAATCCCTTCAGTTCTATAGAAATTGATGAACAAAACTTAGAAGTATTTACCATGATGTAGTGTGCTAAGGCTGGAAATTAGTAAGTAATCTACAGTCTAGGATAGATGCTGAAGAGCAAACGTCCACAGATGGAGAGCACTGTGAGCCATCAGATATAGACCAGTACAGAGAATTTCAACAAGGCAGCTAAGACATGCATGGACAGAAAAAGAGCTTCAAATGCTTCAGGATCTTGGATCAATCTTGTTGTCAAGGGTCAACACAGCAATGTAAAAAGGTTACAACAGTGCTGAGTGCAGACGAAGTTGCAGCAGTGATCGGGTGCAGACGAGGTATCAACGATACTGAGTGCAGACTAAGTTGCAGCAGACTGAGTGCAGCAGAGATGGTTGTCTAGGTTGGACTAGGATCAAAGGATTGGTCAAATTGAAGATTTGAGGTGTGGAGAAACTGTACGAGGATAAGAATGAAGCTGATCTGTCAACATCAGTGAAGGGGTCACATGTGTTGCTAACAGACAGGCTGTCAACATCAGATCAAGTACAGTCTCGGATTCATTCCCGTAGCCTATAAAAGGGGATCAAAGAGCTTAGAGAACAATGCTAAAAACTGAACGATTGAACGTACAAGGACATACGAGAAATCTGAATTCAAAGCTGTTCAAGTGAGCTGAATTAAAAAAAAGAGGAAGAAGAGAGTTCACTAGTCTACATTGAAGAACAAAGCTACAGCAAACTCCAGAGAGGGATCTATGCAAGGGTCTAGGTTCTTTGCCTTTGGCAAGTTGTAAACTTGTGAAGGGGTTGTCTTGTAAGCCAAAAACAAGAAGATAGTGAACTCACCTATTGGATTGACTATACTGGTCATCAAGAGAAGACTGGACTAAGCTCTCGATTATCAGTTGATAACGAGTGTCTAAACCAGTATAAAATCCTATGTTCTTTACTTGCTTTCCATTACTCTGCATTTTTAGAGCTGGTAGAAATCAATAAAAACAACAAGCAATGACAAACTCTCAAAGTTTAAGTCTCTGCTATAAACACCTTTGGTAGTCTGCAAAGATCATCAGTGTATCTGAAACAAATATTCTGCTACATTACATTGAAAATTTTAAAACAACCTATTCACCCCCCTCCCTCTCTAGGTTGTACCTGTGGATCTTACAATTGGTATCAGAGTCTGACTTTCCAAAGTTCACAGTTTTCGAAAGAAAAGGTCATTTCTTTTGATTAATTTCTCCAAAAAAGTTACTAACAATTTATTTTGTGAAGAAAATATGGCTCCACCAAAGCTATCGAAATGCCCCAACAGTGGAGAGCCACCAGCATGTTCATTTGACAAATTCAATCATTGGAAGCTAAGAATGGTTGCACATCTGGATTCAATAGATGAAACAATGCATGACATCATCACAGATGGACCATACATGCCAAAGATGCCAAATCCAGTTGATGCATCCAGTGAAGTGGACAAGCCCAAGTCTCTTTGGACAAAAGAGGACTGAGATTTAGTGCTGGTGGACAGAAGGGGCAAGAAATCAAATATTCAAAGCTCTTGATGATGATATGTTTGAGATAGAGGTTCATACAACCACTGCAAATGACGCGTGGGATGCTCTACTGCTCAGAAATGAAGGAACAAATGAAATCTGAGAAAACAAGAAGGATATTCTGATGCAACTATACGATTGGGTCTCAATGAGATCTGTTGAAAATTTGACCAGCTTCTATGAAAGATTCAATGTACTCATCAACAATCTCAAAACTTTAGGGAAGACGTTTGACAACAAGGAAGTCAACCTGAAGTTCATGAGATCACTTGTTGAGATTTAGGGAACAAAGACCACAGCAATGAGGGAGTCCAGGGATCTTGCTAAGATGTCTTTGGCACAGCTATATGGTGTCCTGCATACCTACAATCTAAAAGTGGAGTAGAAAAAACAAATTGAAGAGGCTAAAAAGAAAACTTTGGCCTTCAAAGCTCAAGAAAAAATTCTGAGATCCATGGCAGAAGCGAAAACCAGTGACACCTTGTCTGCAAGTGAACAGGCAATATCAGAAGAGCTTGCACTGATGGGCAAGAAGTTCAGAAAGTTATTCAAGAAGAAAAATCTCAAGAAGAACATCCCAAGCAAGGTCAAAGAAGCAGATAAGAAGGTCTGCTATAATTGTGGAAAGCCAGGGCACTTTGTTGCATAACGCAGACGACCAACACAGGAATCGTCTACACAAAGGAACAAAAAGGAATATAGCAAAAGGAGCTCTGGAAGGAAAGAAAAAGGCAAGGCATATGCTGCTAAAACGTGAAGTGAGAGGGACTCAAATGATGAAGAAACAATCTCAAATGCACAACTCTGTCTCATGACAAGGACTGATGAAAAGCAAAAGGTATTTGACTTCTCTAACTCAGATGCTACTCTAGAAGAATTGAAGGAGGCTCTTCAAGAAACCTCTGAAAACTTTACTTCCCAATCAAGAAAAAATAAAGACAATCTCGAATTAATTGAAAGTCTCAGAGAGAATTACAATCTAGCAAATGAAGAGATTGAAAACAAGTCGAATGACTTGTTAGTAGCTTAAAATGAGCTGAAAGAATCATATGAGAAGATAAAATTTCTCAATGCAGTAGTGGAAACACTCATGAAAAGAAATGCTGAGCTTCAAGCTGAAGTGGACACATGGAATGGAAAGACCCTGGAATTACAAAAATTGCTAAGCATGGGTCAATCCTCACATGATCGATCAGGATTAGGATACAAGGACTTGTTGAATGAGTTTACATACTCAAAAGTGAACAATAATGTCACCACCAGCAAGACAGAGGTAAAGCAGACCTCTGCAAAGGACTTGCAGAAGGATAAAACCTCACCTTAACAAGGGAAGCCGAGCAGCAAAGTCTCTGCTGCTCAATCCAAAGGGATTGAGCCAGTATGCAGAACACCAATGCAAACTGGTGCAAAGCATCACAAAGTGCATATGGCCTGGAGCTATAAGATAGAGGCTAACAAGAGATCACATAGACCTCAGTATGCACCAAATTACTCAGTATGGAACAATACTTCCAATATTGCATGGAGAAGACCATATCAGAAACCTGTCTGCATATGCAAAATGCAGCATAGGGGTTGGAAAAACACTAGCAGACCACCTAGAGCAATAAGACCAAGGATCTACTGCTATACTTATGGCAAACCTGCTCACAAATTATTCAAATGTTGGACTCCACACAAGAAAATCATTCAAATGTGGGTGCCCAAAACTGACAAGGACCCATATTTGTGGGTACTATGTACAAGGTATTCAATTCTTTGTTTCAGAAACAACAAGATGAAACATGGTACTTGGACAGTGGGTGCTCAGGACACATGACTGGGAATAAAAGCATATTGAAAGATTACAGGAAAGAGGAAGGACCGCTAGTCATCTTTGGAGGAGAAAAGGTAGGTAAAAATAAAGGTTATGGAACCCTTGGTACAAGTTCCCTAATCTTTAGAGATGTGGCTTATGTGGCTTATGTGACAAGAATTATGATGTTTCCTTTGCTCATGATTCATGTCAAGTAAAAGATAAAGCCACCAATAAAGTCAAACAGAGAGGAACTACAAAAGGAAACATTTATGCAGTAGACTTCAATTCATCCCAATCAACACAAATTACATGTTTTTATACTAAAGGTGCTGAAGATACAAACTAGTTATGGCACAAAACATTAGCTCACCTAAATTTTAAAACCATAGCTAAGATTTCCTCACAAAATTTGGCAAGAGAACTTCCTCAAATCAAGTTCAAGAAAGATAAGCTGTGTAAGTCATGTCAAGAAGGCAAGCAGACTAGAGCAAACTTCAAATCAATAAATTCATCAGAAATTGTTAGAGTCCTGGAACTACTGCACATGGATCTTTTTGGTCCAATAGAAGTAGAAATCTTAAATAGAAAGAAGTATTCTCTAGTTATAGTGGATGACTACTCAAGGTATTCATGGTTAATATTTTTGCATAAAAAGAGTGAAACCTGCAGCCTGCTGACTAGATTTCTAAGACAAATACAAAATGAGAAGGGTACTGAGGTAGTCACAATTAGGAGTGATCATGGTACTGAATTTGATTAGACAGGATTTGATAATTATTGTGATGGTCATGGTATTAAACATAACTTTTCAAGACCTAGAACACCTTACCAAAATGGTGTAGTAGAAAGAAAAAATAGGACACTCATGGAAGCAGCCAGAACAATGCTTGTTGATGCAGATTTACCCAAAAGTTTCAGGGTTGAAGCAGCAAACATTGCATGTTATGTTCAAAATAGGTGTCTTATACATAAGTTGTATAAAAAGACTCCTTATGAATTATGGAAAGGAAAGACACCAAGTGTCAAATACTTTCATGCTTTTTGATGCAAATGCTATATACATAACAATGATAAATACCATGTAGGAAAATTTGACCCTAAGATAGATGAAGGAACATTTATAGGATATTCCACGACTAGTAAAGCCTTTAGAGTGTATAACAAGAGAACACAAACAGTTGAAGAGTCAGTTCATGTTTCTTTTGATGAATCTGAAATATCCATCTGTACTGCTAATGTCTTTGATGAGGAATTTGCATGCATAGATGATGAACAGGATGTGGACAAGAGCTCTGATGTTGTAGAAAAGGATGAGCAGTCTGTAGACATACAAGAAAACAGTGTTGCATTAGAGCCAGAATAACCAATTATGCAACACCAATTGGAGAACATCACCGTTGATTAAGATAAAAGGAGATGATGGATCAAGGCACATACACAAGATGACATCATTGGAGACAAGGATACACTAGTGCAGACTAGACTGGCAGCAACCAGAGAATGTCTGTTTGCATGCTTCATATCAGAAATGGAGCCAAAGACAGTCAATGAAGCTCTGAGTGATCCAAACTGGATTGATACCATACAGGAAGAGCTAAATGAATTTCAAAGGAAAGAAGTATGGTATTTGGTGTCCATACCCAAAAATTATCCGGTTGTTGGATGCAAATGGGTATTCAGAAATAAGACTCATGAAAATGGAATAATTGTCAGAAACATAGCCAGGCTAGTGGCAAAAGGTTACTCATAGGAAGAAGGAATTGACTTTTATGAAACCTTTACCTCTGTTGCAAGACTAGAAGCAATAAGAATGTTTCTTGCCTATGTTGCATACCAAGGATTTAAAGTTTATCATATGGATGTAAAGAGTGCCTTCTTTAATGGAAAGCTGCAAAAAGAGGTTTATGTTTAACAGCCTTCTGGATTTGAAGACTTTGAATATCCAAATCATGTCTAGTCAAAGCATTATATGGCTTAAAACAAGCTTGAAGGGCATGGTATGAAACTCTCTCAACTTTTTTGTGTGAAAATAATTTTTAGAGAGGAAAGGTAGATACCACCTTATTTCTTAAGAAACATAAGGTGCATACACTTTTAGTGCAAATTTATGTGGATGACATTATATTTGGCTGCACTAACAATAAATTATGTGAGAGATTTGCTACCTTAATGAAATTAAAATTTCAAATGAGTTTAATGGGAGAGCTAAAATATTTTCTAGGAATTCAGGTACAACAGTTGAACAGTGGAATATTCATAAATCAAGCTAAATAATTCAAAAATATTATCAAGAAATATGGATTAGAAAATGCAAGTCATATGAAAACTCCTATGAGCTCAGCAGCAAAGATAGATAAAGATGAGAGTAGGAAAGGCATTAACCAAACAATGTATATGGGCATAATAGGATCACTTCTGTATCTGACTGCTAGCAGACCAGACATCCTATACTCAGTCTGCGTATGTGCAAGATATCAACCTGATCCCAAAGAATCCCATCACACTACAGTAAAAAGAATCCTGAGATATCTCAAAAAAAACTCCAGATCTGGGTCTATGGTATCCTAATGAATCAGATTTTACACTAACAGGCTATTCAGATGCAGACTTCGCAGGTTGTAGAGCTGATAGGAAAAGCACCAGTGGAACATATCAATTTCTTGGTGCATGATTGATATCATGGTTCAGCAAGAAGTAGAACAAAGTGTCAACCTCTACTGCAGAAGTAGAATATATAGCTGTTGGAAGCTGTGCTGCACAAGTGTTATGGATAAGTCACAGCTTGCAGACTATGGTATGACGTTTTCAAAATCACCAATATTTTGTGACAACACGTCTGCAATGGCAATTTCAGAAAATCCATCCTTTCACGCAAGGACCAAGCACATAGATGTCAGATATCATTTTATCAGAGATTATGTGCAAAAAGGTCATATTAAACTGGAATACATTCCAATAGAAAAATAAATTGCAGATATTTTTACAAAGCCTCTTAATGAGAGCAAATTTATCAAATTTCGAGGAGAGTTGGGTATGGTTGATTTAAATCAGTAGAATAATCAAAATGTTCTATTGCACATGTAGGATACAAACAAGCATTATTTTCATCCTACTGCAATTCTATTTTTGGAAAGAAATATCGCTTTAAAACTGATTGTCCAAATTTCAGCAACAGTCAAATCTATGATTGAATATGCATAACGGTTACTTTTCTATGGCAAGGGTAACTTTTCAAAGAGTATAAATATGAAAAAATTTTCAACTCAAAAACACTTTTTAGTCTCTCTTTCTCTCAGTCTAAGTATTCTAGTTCTCTTCTTCTCTCTCTCTCTCTCTCGCACTTTACTGCAAACCCTAGTTTGCTAATTCTCAAAACTCACTTTCGCAAACTTAAAAAAATTCGTTCAATTTCACTAAGAAATGGCCAACACCCAATCCAACACTCCCTCCAAGAGTGACAAAACCCAAGAGCAACGTAGTCCCACAAGAAGAACTGATTGCAGACCATAGTAGTTCTGGATTTCGAAACCTTGAGAAATGAATCAGACGAAGTCAAGGAGATCTCTGAGCTGATACAGGATGCCGGGTTGAAGTATTTCTGTGAGAAAACCAGTAGAATATACGACGAAGAGGCACTTGGCTTCATTGAAAAGGAAAAAGTTGCAGAGAACTTTCAATGCAGCACATACACATCCACCAAACGGATTAGGATCATTATCACTCCAAATGATTTCGAATAGCTATTTAGAGTTTCAAACGAAGGACCCAGCGACATTCTAGTCTCCGTGGTGAGTGATGGGAGGCACGCAATGCTGAGTGAAGACAGACAGAAGGAAGGAATACGGACAATGAAGAAATATTTGTCCAAGGCACACAAACTACTTGCATACGTGGTCAAAAAGGTGATCATGTCAAGGAAATTCTCGAAAAATCAGATCACCTCTGATCAGCAAAAAATAATATGTGCAATCCTTAGCAAGCACAACTCAATTGGGCCAAGCTGCTAGCATATCAATTGGCCAATGTAGTAGAGGCCAGACAACCTTTGTTTGGAAGGGTTATAAGCATAATCCTGAAAGAGAAGCTCAACCTTTCCGATAAGAAAGGAAGGCCATGGACTGTGGCCAAGTAGATTGACTTCTGAAAGATTGGAAAGTAGCCAATAGGTTTCTCAAAGAAACCAGCAATACTGCACACTACAGCAAAAGTTGCAGACCAGCCTAGAAAAAATGTATCTGAAAAGGCCAAAGGAAAAATGATCAAGAAGGCCTCGGAATCCAAACCGAAGCAAATGAAGGTGACAGGGAGGAAGCTTCTCTTGCAGACCTCAGAAGAGGAAACATTATGCTGCACAGCACAGGGAAGTGGAGGAAGAAACTCAATCTACACCTGCAAACAAGAAGACTAAAATCGATGCTCAAAGACCAACAACCTTAGCAACAGTTGAGGGATCATCTTCAAGGAGTCTCCCGCCAGAAATAGTTGTGCTTCATGATGCAAACATTGCTCTGAAATATCTTAAGGCAGGAGCTAATGAAAACCTTCAGCAACTCATCCTGGAAGCATAACAAAGCTACCAGGAAGTCAGAGAAGGACCCATGGCACAACTCAGACAGGAGTTAAATGCACAGGGGTATACAAGAAGGAAACTTGAAGACATTGAGGCCAAACTAAGAAGAATACAGACTAATCAGCCTCTCAGTGCATCTATTGTAGTCTCTTTGGCAATTAGGGCTACTGCATCAGTGACATACACAACTGCTATCATTCCTGTCTTTACTGCTGGAATGGAGCTAGTTGGGGTTGAAGTTGAATAGCCCTCAACTACATCAAAAGCATCAGCCACAATAACAACCACAACAACACAATCTCCAGAAAAGGCAGAAATTCTGAAGGCACTGCAGATTGTCCAAGCCATTCAAGAGAAGGTTCTAGACCACAGGGCCAAGACTGATGAAATGCTTGACAAACCCCAAAAAGAGACAATTATCCAATAGTTCATCAAGGAGCACAAGCTTCCAATCAAAAAGAAGACCAAGGTTGTAAGGCCAAAGCTCATTCCCTCAGGACAAACAACAAGGTACAGAATCAAGCCAGACGGCTCAAGGACAAAGATCGCAATAGTGGACGGCATGACGGAAGCTGAGATAGAACAGCTGGTACTGATGCAAAGGAGGGAAGTTAACAAGAAGAATAGGCCTACTGAACCATACATATTATTCAGTAGAGCCTTGGAGATCAAGGACTCAACCTTGAGAACCAAAAGACATAAATAGGCTCAACTGCAACATGTGGAGTTTGTCCACACACCGAAGGTGGAAGCAGAGCTCAAAAGATTAGTGGACAAGCATGTCAGAATGGCAACACTCGAAATCTATGATTATCTATCCAGACCAACCACTGGGAGAGCACCATCCTCCGGAGATAATGATGATGGTCTTGATGAACATCCAGAGGCAGAAAGCAATGATGATGATGACATTATAGATAAAGTTGCAAAAGAAGGCATCAAAGAGTCTGAAGCAGCAGAGCCAACACCAACTGCAGCAGAACCAGAAGCATCAGCAGAGCCAGAAGAATCAGCAGCTAAGGCACCTATAGCAGACAAGCCAGAAACAAACGAGCCATCACAAGAAGAAACAGAAAAATCAACAGCAGAGGAATCAACAGCAAATATTCAAGCATTACAAGACACGGAAGCAGTAGAGGCCACCTCAGAGAAAAAGGAAGAAGACGATGAGCAAACTACTGCATAGAAAGGGTTCAAAGAGGTCACAGCTCTTGATCTTACTCCAACACACACAGAGGAGGTTGTCATAGTTGAACATGAGTCACTTGATATAACTTCTGCACTAAAGGAAGGGCAAACTAGAGATGACAGCCCTTTGAAAGGGATGACACTTGAAGAACTCAAGAAGCAGCCGATGAGTGACACCTCCACAAGTCAGGAACATATGCACACCCAAGGTGTATCCCCTCTCAACTTAGTATTTTCACCTCCCTTTTCACTCGGATTGGTGCAAACCAGGGCAGATCCACCCTCAGTAGGATTCCCTGAAGGACTACTCTATAGTGGCATATCTGACATCCCAATGACAACTTAGACTGTAGCCAGAAGTGTGAGGCAAGCCCTTGAAGACGTCAAATTGATACCAATCCATGAAAGGCCATCCTCTACTGCAAGAACAATGGCCACAACTGAAATTCCTGTACATCATCAGTCATCTCCACCAGAAACTACAGTGGAATACAAACTGAGACAACTGGATCAAGAGGTTTAAAATATGCATCAATGAACAAAGGATGCATTCAAGGATCTTCTTGATAAACTTGAACCAGTTGCAGATGAACTGGAAGCTGAGAAGGATATCAGAATCAAATGCTTTGCAGACTCCAACATGGCTCAAGGGCTTCTCAACCGAATTCAGAGGGGCAATGCCCTAAATCTCCAACAGTACATGCTTAGTTCTTCAAATTTGAACAGGCTAAGGGGCCAACCCTCAGCTAACCTTCACAGACTGCAAACTTCTCTGAAGACCACTCAATGGCAACTCAAGGAACACATCCTCAACAATGACAGAAGGCTCAACTTGCCAGAAACCAAGATTCAGCTTGAAACTATCAAGGTCACAGCTACTCAATAGACAATCACTTCTGAACTAAAAGCCCTACGAGCTACAATCAAAGCCCTTATAGCAGCACTAGATGCTAACAGAAAGGGGGAGAAGATAGCAAAGAAAAGGAAAGAAGCAGCAAGGCCGTCTGCAAAAGAGCTCAAAAGAAAATCAACCACTGCAGTAGAAGGGGAGAGGGCTGCAAAGCAAAGACCCCCATCAAGACAAGAATCTCAGGAGCAGAAAACCCTACAAAGGAGGTCATCGGGACAAAGATCTCAAGGGGAGCAGCCCTTGGGGGGAGAAAAGAAGGCATCTAAGCACATCAGAGGGTCAGCCTCAAAAGCGCAGCAGAGGTAATGAGCATCACAGGTATGAATGATACATCCTTTGCTGCACTTTAGTCTTAGAAATAGGATTATGTTTTTAAAACAAATGTAATAGGTAAGCTTGTTGTTTTACTTAAGAGTTTTGTTAGCATCAATTTAGGCGGAGATTGATAGGAATGTGCAATCCCTCCAGTTGTATAGAAATTGATGAACAAAACTTAGAAGTATTAACCATAATGTAGTTAGTATGCTAAGGCTAGGAATTAGTTAGTAATCGAAAGTCCAGGGTAGATGCTGAAGAGCAGACGGCCACAGATGGAAAGCATTGTGAGCCACCAGATGCAGACCACTGCAAAGAATTTCAACAAGGCAGCTAAGACATGCATGGACAGAAAAAGACCTTCAAATGCTTCAGGATCTAAGATCAATCTTGTTGTCAAGGGTCAACATAGCAATGCAAAAAGGTTACAGCAGTGCTGAGTGAAATTGAAGTTGCAGTAGTGATCAGGTGCAGACGAGATCTCAACGATACTGAGTGCAGACTAGAACAAAACTTAGAAGTATTTAGCATGATGTAGTTAGTGTGCTAAGGCTGGGAATTACCAAGTAATCAATAGTCTAGGATAGATGCTGAAGAGCAGACGTCCATAGATTGAGAGCACTGTGAGCCATCAGATATAGACCAGTACAGAGAATTTCAACAATGCAGCTAAGACATGCATGGACAGAAAAAGAGCTTCAAATGCTTCAGGATATTGGATCAATCTTGTTGTCAAGGGTCAACACAGCAATGCAAAAAGGTTACAACAGTGCTGAGTGCAGACGAAGTTGTAGCAGTGATCGGGTGCAGGTATCAACAATACTGAGTGCAGACTAAGTTGCAGCAGACTGAGTGCAGCAGAGATGGTTGTCTAGGTTGGACTAGGATCAAAGGATTGGTCAAATTGAAGATTTGAGGTATGGAGAAACTGTACGAGGATCAGAATGAAGCTGATCTGTCAACATCAGTGAAGGGGTCACATGGGTTGCTAACAGACAGGCTGTCAACATCAGATCAAGTACAGTCCCGGATTCATTCCCTTAGCCTATAAAAGGGGATAAAAGAGCTCAGAGAACAATGCTGAAAAATGAACGATTGAACGTACAAGGACATACGAGAAATTTGAATTCAAAGATGTTCAAGTGAACAGAATTAAAGAAAACAGAAAGAAGAGAGTTCACTAGTCTACATTGAAAAACAAAGCTACAGAGTGTGCAAGGGTCTGGGTTCTTTGCAGAGTCCAGAGAGAGATCTGTGCAAGGGTCTGGGTTCTTTGCCTTGGCCAAATTGTAAACTTGTGAAGGGATTGTCTTGTAAGCCAAAAACAAGAAGATAGTGAACTCACCTCTTGGATTGACTATACTGGTCATCAAGGAAAGACTGGACTAAGCTCTCGATTATCAGTTGATAACGAGTGTCTGAACCAGTATAAAATCCTGTGTTCTTTATTTGCTTTCCATTACTCAGCATTTTTAGAACAGGTAGAAATCAATAAAAATAGCAAACAGAGACAAACTCTCAAAGTTTAAGTCTCTACTGCAAACACCTTTGGTAGTCTGCAAAGATCATCAGTGTATCTGAAACAAATACTCTGTTGCATTACACTGAAAAGTTTAAAACAACCTATTTACCCCCCCCCCCCCCTCTAGGTTGTACCTATGGAACTTACACAAACCCTCGATGTCATCGACGTACGCAAACATAGACCTATGTGTATACCTACTCGACTTAGAGAATAGGACATAATTACACACAAACAACACAAAAACTATACACAATCATCCGTTCCCTCATCATCCTCTACCATGGCAAGATCAAACATCATCTTACACAACACTTTTCTTTTTGAATTTTTCTCCGAATTCTTAAACAACCTCTCAAATGTTGTACTATTATAAGTCTCTTGGAAATTGACACAAAAACCACTCATCCTCATACCAACTATAACTGAAATATGTTCCATGTTGAATGGAATGAAAAGATCATCAACGCCAACAACCATGAGAGGAGGTTCATGATTCTACTTCGTGACAATTCTTTTCACACGAGGAGAACTAACCAGTAACCTCGGCGTGTACAAAAATATGACTAAAAGAGGTGTTCTCAATTTCAAGTGACACAACCCCAGCACCACCTTGTTCAAATCCACCATCCTTTTATAGAAAAAAGAAACATAACACCGATATTATAGATCAGGTGGTCTTCGTGCCTTCTTCGCTGTTGTCTGTCCATCCTTTTGTTATTCTCATCTTGATTTGCATTTGGTCCTCTACGATTCATTTCTCATTGTTATCCTCCCATGCTCCAATTCTCCTTTCGATGAATTTTCACCCTCCAATTGAACCGAATTTAGACAATTTCACTATTTGAACCACTTTCTTCTTGCCTTTCCTCCCCCTCTCTTTCCCTATATCGATTGTGGTGGTGGTGGTGACTGTCTAGGGTTTTAATTTAGGGCCGCTCAATTTGTAGTGTTTCCCCAAGTCTGATTGTGGTGGTGGTGGTGGTGAATGCCTAGGGTTTCGACTGTGGTGGTGGTGGTGGATGTGCAGGGGGTTCGATTTTGGTGGTTGTGAATTGTGGTGGTGGTTTCGAGCCCGACGATTTCGATGTGGTGGTGGATTTAGTGGTGGTTTGCATGAAGAGAGAAGGGAAAGAAATGGGAGCGAATCATGGAGGGGTTTCAGGGATTCAAAAACTTCAAAAAGGTAAAATGAAAAGTGAGTTGTGTTGGTTGACTTTTTGACTTGGTGACTTAAGCTTCCAGGTTAGATGTTGCCTCTACTGGACAAGTTTGCATATGTTGTTCCAGAGGAGTTGCCAGCTAGGTTACCATCTATGAGGGATATCCAACACTTCATAGATTTCATTCCTCGTGCGAGTATCCCTAATAGACCAGCTTCCCGGATGAATCCAAAGGAGCATAAAGAGTTGCAAAGGTAGGTGAGAGAGCTCCTGGAAAAGGGCGTTGTTAGGGAGTCTATGAGTCCTTGTGTTGTTCTCGCTCTGTTGGTGCCGAAGAAAGATGGTTCATGATATATGTGCATCGACAGTTGAGCAGTGAAAAAGATTACCATTAAGTACAGATTAATCGATACTGCGATTTGATGACCTAATAGATCTGTTGCATGGTACGACTGTGTTTTCGAAGATTGATTTGCAAAGCGATCACCACCAGATTCGCATGAGGTCAAGGAAACGAGTGGAAGCCAACTTTCAAAACCAGAGCATGTTTATAAGGTTAATAAACCAGGTTTTTCGTCCTTTCATTGGTCAGTTCGTCGTCAACTATTTCAATGATATTCTGGTTTAATCAGTTTCTATAGAGTAGCATTTGCAGCATTTGAGATAGGTTTTTGATGTGCTGAGGGAGCGAAAACTATATGCTAATTTCAAGAAGTGTCATTTCTTGATCGATCGTCTGATATTTCTAGCATATGTGGTGTCCAAGGACGGAATTCAGATGGATCCAACAAGATAGATGCTATTCTCATTTAGGAGACTCCACGAAGTTTCCATGAGACTCGCAGCTTTCATGGTCTAGCATCGTTCTATCGGAGGTTCATTTAGAATTTCGGTTCCATCATCATGCCGCTGGACTTTAGTGGACTCCAGTTACGAAAATTGCCCTTTATTTGCTGAAGCAGAAGGTTACTGAAGCACCTGTTTTGATACTTCTAGATTTTGATGATGTTTTTGAGGTGCACTGTTACACTTCAGGAGTTGGCATTGGTGGAGTTTTGAGTCAAAAAAGTAGGCCAATTGTGTTCTTCAACGAGAATTGAATGAAGGTAGGAAGAAATATTCCACGTACTATTCTATGAGATAGTACGGAGTTTGGAGCATTGGGGGCATTATCTTGTTCCGAAGGAGTTTGTTTTGTATTCAGATCATGAGGCATTGAAATACATCAATGGGCAATTGCAACTAATATGAGACATGTCAAATGGTTTTGATTTATTCCTACGGTTATATGAGCATGATGTGTAGCTTGGACAGCTCTGAAAGAATTGCCAATCTAGTCCTTTTAGGGACTTCCTGTTGGTCGATGGCTTTCTATTTGAGGGCACTTAACTCTGCGTGCCGCAATGTTCATTATGAGAAGTTATCCTGAAAGAGTCGCATGATGGCCGATTAGCTGGACATTTTGGCATTGATAAGATGCTAGCCTTGGTTCGAGATAGCTTTTACTAGCCACGAAAGGAGCGCGACATAGCGCGTTTTGTGAACATGTACAGAACGTGTGATGTAGCTAAGATGAAAGCAAGCAATGCCGGGTTGTATACACCATAACCCATGACGACAGCCCTGTGGGAAGATGTCAATATTGATTTCGTGTTGGGGTTGCCACGCACGGAGATAAACAAAGATTCGATCGTTGTTGTTGTTGATAGGTTTTCAAAGATGGCTCGTTTATGTGCTGCGAACAAGATATTTGATGCATCTCAGGTAGCAGGACTGTTCTTTGAAGATGTTGTTAAACTACATGGGGTTTTGAAGACCATTACATCTGACAAAGACTTCAAGTTTGTGAGTCATTTCTTGCATACTCTGTATTGATTATTAGGGACCAACTTGCAGTTTAATTCGCCTCATCAATAAGAGAAAGACGGCCAGACGAAAGTGATGAATAGGAGTTTGGGCAACATATTGCGCAGCTTACCTGGTGAAGGATCTAAGTTATGGGATTTAGCGCTTTCACAGGCTGAGTTTGCATATAGCCGGAATGTCAACCGCATCACTGGTAAGACTCCTTTTGAGATCGTCTATGGACGAATCCCTCTGACGTTGCTGGATCTTATGTCGTTACCGGTTCAGAAACAGTTCGGTTCAGATGCAGAAGCCCAGTCCGACAAGATCAAGAAGTTACCCTCAAAGGTCCATGACAGGATCGTCAAGTAGAACGAGAAGTACAAGAAGCGGATAAATAAAGGCAGAAAACAGAGAGGGTTTCAACAAGGTGAATTTGTTGAGCAGAGAGCGTTTTCTTGGTGGTAGATTTTGGAAGTTACAGCCGAGAATAGATGGCCCGTTTCGTGTGTTGGAGCGTATCAATGACAATGGGTGCAAGATTAACCTGCTAGAGAAGTTTAACGTTTGAAAGATCTTCTACGTTGCTGATTTAATGCCTTATGAATCCGATGGTGGTGATGTGGATTTCTTGAGCTTCAACAGTGATGACGAATCAGATTTGAGGGCGAATCTTCCATAGCAGGAAAGGATGATGCACAGTCGTCGTCGTCGTAACGTTACTGTTCATTGGTTGGATTTTTTAGAAATCAAAAGTCACTATGTCAGAACGGGACGAAACTTGATAGATTCATGCGAAACGATGAGTAGAAAGCAACTCCTCGCCTTTGGCCGCGAAATCCATATATTTCGGGCATTTGAGATCGTGTGAGCCATGCTTAGGGCCTTTTTTATGTTTCAATATTGATTTCGGGACATTTCCATAATTTTGTGCTTTTAAGGTTTTTCTTCTACTAAAAGACTTGTTAGTCGTCGTTTTAGATCAGTTTTTGGGATTTGATTAATAGAAACCCCAGCAGAGACAAGATGGAGATTTTTCCTCTCGCATATCCATATCTTTCGATTCGATTGCTTAGATCAATATCATTGTGTTGTTTCTGTTATCACATATATGATGATTATGACGATGATGAGCCGCTTGAAGTCGAAGTCAAGTTGGATGATTCATTGGAGAAAGATCGTAATCACAAGTGAGTCACATCAAGAAGTTATTGATTCGAAGGAGGATTGACTTATGACCAATAAATCTTTTGATGTAACAAAATCTGAGAATCTCGCCTTACTCTGAATTCCTCAAAGTCATGATCCCCGCATCATGTTTTTACGAGAAGAGACTTGTTCGTCCTTTTCGATTTGACAAAATTGCATACGAAGAAGATATATTGAAGAAAGCGAGAAGAACGAAGAACACACCTATCTTACTAATGTTTATCCCAAACTTCAAAGTTCATGGTCACATTTTCTGCAACAAGTCATTCTGTAGTTATCAAACTCGATGACGAATTTCGTTTAAAGGGTATTAGATTGTGTTTTGTTATTTTAAATGTTTAGATATTATAATTATTTTAATTTTAGTTGTGTTTAGTATTACATGATTAGGATTAAATTTTATTAGTTTCGTTTATTTATTTTCGATAATTTTGCACAAAACGATTGTTCGATTTGTAGATGATTTATCAAGACAAAGGGAGTAACACATAAGATTTTCTTCACTTGCGCAACAAAACAATGGCATTTTACCATTTCAACATAATTGCTATTAACCGATTCCCCTAGTTTGTTAGTCGGATGCTTGATATTGATATTGGGCGGTGCTGTATCAGCCAATGATTGATTGTATTTGTTGTGTACAGTGCTTCCATTTCTATATTGTCCATGCTGTAGCTAATAAATTCGTTTCTAAGAACAAAAACACAAAAGAGAAGAAGAGATGGGGAACGGGATTGGGCAACATCATGGTCATTTGGGACAAGACAGCACAGTTAGCCCCTCACCCTCATGTGGGCCGTCTGCCGTTGTCAAATATCTGTGGGCCCCCCGATCAATTTGCGGGCCCAGACCAATGTGTTTCTCATCCATCGTCTACCTACTGCAAAGTCTGCAAACCACATCCACCTCACCGCCCAAAAGAGACGCATTAGAGAGTGTTGGTTGACTTCTTCGTGATCACTGAGTCACTGACCAATATTGGCCCTTCTGACTTCCCATTTAATACCATCCCACTTTCTATTCACTTTTTACTGAGTTAGTACACGTTAAAATATCATAAAACATTCTCATCCTTATTTGTATTAGGGATAAGTTGGTAAGATTATGTAAATCTAGTTCTTTCTAGATTCTATTTATAATGACTTAAAATCGTGGTGATTGTTGTTTACATATCAAAATCTCACGTGAGTGATTTTTATTTTTATTTTAAATCAAAGGACATCGTAGAAGTGATCGCTAATGTAATATTCCTTCTGTCCCATTATTTTTACAACGTTTTGACTTTACACACATGTCGATACAAAGTTTGACATACATACAACGACGATCAAACGTAGCTTTTTTTATAAATTTATCGTAAAACATCAAATAGTTGTGTAAGTTACGTATTTCAACATAATAAATATTGCGGGACGATCAGACGTGATTTGATATGAAAACGAGACTTTATTCATGAATATAAAATAATACAAAATACGTACACGTTATAAAAATTATGGGATGGAGGAAATACTATTATACTATTACGATGTGGGTAAATCCCACATCGATTACGTGGGAAATCATGAAATGGTTTACAAAATAGATATATTCTCTATCATATTTGATTATTCTTTTGAGATTGGGCTCTTCTATTGGGCTTTAGACCTAATATTGATGCTTTTGTTGAAAGACCGGATGATGCGGAAGGGACAACCTAGAAAAGAGCTGCTGGTAGTAAGAGTCCGAAATGGAGCCTTTGGTAGACGTCCGGTTTTCAAGGGGTAGCGTATGTTAAACTCGCATCATCTATGTGGAAAACCATAAAAGGGTTTATAAGATATAGAGATTCTCCTTATTACAGAACTACTTTTTAGGATTGGGCTCTCCTTTGATCTAACACATAAGATTTATAGCATAGGAGACCTTAAGAAGGATATGTCGCAACATTCACAAAAATATGCATATTAGGCCACCTTCGTGGATGTTTTACGAGCTACTCTTGGTTGGAATATACTAGCCTTCCAAGAAAACATTCACGCAAATATGATACGTATATCACACGGACGTCACTTAAGAATCAACATGCATATATAGCTTGCTGCTAATTCCATTAATTTCAACTTCTCTTTAGCAGGGTGATGAATGACTTGCAAGTCAGCTGTCAATCAAAACCTGTACTCCATCCGTCTCATTATAATTATAATATTTATTTTATTTATACATTTAAATTTTGATTTTTATATTTTTATTGTTCAAATTTCAATTCTTAATCAAATAATTTTTCTCTCTTTATTTTATTTAATTACTCATTATTCAAAATTTTTCAAATATGAAAAAATTACAAATAATGAAGACGCTTTAAAATGATAAAAACGATAGAATCAATGTGGACCGGATGGAATAGATTATAATTAATGCACAATCTTTTCTCAGTTAAACGAAACATTCTACTGCGGTGAACTTCAATTTTTCACTCCATGATAGTATGACAGTGGATGTATACGTGCCCATATATGGGATCAGCAGCCAGATCAAGCACTCAACATTAAAAGCAGGTACAACTCTCCTGCCTGCCTGCAGCAATATAGCAGAGCAGAGCTGAGCAGAGCAGTAGCAGTAACTGGATCAACTGCTTCTCAGGTGTCACGGGTTTCCTGCCTTTTCATTGATTATTATTTACTCTGCTCATCATCATATGTGAGTAATTCATGTTCATCCATATGCGTGTGACAGACAGACTGAGAGAGACACTCTTGACAGTGAAACGGCAGCAAACAAATTTTCGAGTTAGTTAATGAGTGAATGGAAGCACTGTGCATTCCTGCAACCACAATGGCCGCAAACAAACCCACTCATACAAGCAACAAATATTAATGAGAACAAGAAAAATTCAGTCGAGTATATTTGCATGAAATCTTGCTTGCACTAATGTTTTTTTATTGTTATATATTATTTACTTATTTACGAAAAGGCTTGCCTGCACTAATTAATTAAGACGAAAGGAGATATTGTACAAGGAAAAAAGAGAAAAGAGCATAAACCCCCGAGCTATTAGATAGTGACAAATGATCTTTCTAAATCTTGAAATTATGTTGATAACTTCCTTATCAACCTCTGTAAATAATGTTTCATGTCAAAATAATTCAATTCACTTTGGAAACTAATGAAGCGTATAGGGATGATTTTCTTATGGATTTCTTTTAATGTGATTTCGTGTCAAAATAATACGATTTTTTTAAGATAATGAAGAATATATGGATGATTCCTTTATGAGTTTCTTTTAACGATAGAGGGATTAAGTGCATATTTATAACACTACAAAAAGAAACTCGCTAAACCAAAAATTAGCGACGGATTGACTTTTTTCGTCGTTAATTTTTTTTCCCATATTTGCAAACTTAGCGACAGATTTCGTCGCTAAATGTCATTATCAATTTTTAAAAATTTAACGACAGATTCCGTCACTAAGTTATTTCTTCGTAATTAGCGATGGATTCCGTCGCTAAAAAACTCTTTCAATTATTGAACATTTAGCGACGGA
>JAOVYX010017516.1:0-22070 GCA_035668315.1 Drosera spatulata
TAGGCGTTCATACAATCAATTCACACACGCACATTTATTATAAATAAGGTAACGATGTGTGTTACCTTGTCATTTTACAAAATCAGAAAAGTTCTTCAAATAATTCCGAAGTTTAATTCCCTTGCTGCGTATCAGGTGTATCTATAATAAAGTAAATATTATAAGTACCCTCGTAACACTTTAAAACATAAAAATAATATATTATGTATACATAAGTGTACATAATCCTAATTTATGTTAACAGGGGATAAATCCCCTTTCCTTTTTCTTTTCCACTTAGCAAAATAGGGGGCCGGCTCGGGGTCTTCAGGCGGCGAGGAGGGGCAAGCCGGCGGCGGCCGGATCCGGCCCACCCGTGGCCGGGTAAAGCAGGCGAGGCTTGGGCAGGGGCGGCAGGATGCAGGGCTTGGGCAGGCAGGGCGCGAGGCAGGGCGTGGTAGGGCAGCGGCGGGGCGGCTACTCCGGCCCTGGCGACGACGGTGCAGAGCGGGGAAAGGAGTGGCTGGGTTCCGGGCAGCACGGAGCCGACGAGGGGGGGCGACTGGACTCTGGCAGCGTGGATCCGGTGGCTCTAGCGAGGGGCGGCATCGGGCGAAGGCAGGGCAGAGGGGCTGGCCTTCGACGAGGGGCGGTGTCGGCTCCTGCGAAGGCCCTGGCAGTAGGCTCAGGCTGTGGCGACGAAGCGGCCGGCGGTGCGAGGCAGGGACAGGCGACAGCGGGTCCGGGCAGCGGTGGCGAAGCAAGGACAGGCAGCAAATCCCGGCTCTGGCGGCGTTGGCTTTGGCGGATTCCGACCCGGGCAGCGACGGTGAAGACGCAGACAGCGCCGGAGTGGCCGGATCTGGCCAGGAACGATATCGAGACGAAGACGAAGACGGAAACAAAAACGAGACGAAAACAGAGACGAAGACGGAAACGAAAACGAGACGAAACGAAGACGAGACGAGAACACTTACCCTTTTGGTTTGTCTCTGCTCTCGACTGGAATCTTCTGATTGATGTGAAACCCATGTGCACATAATAATATATATTAACAGGTTGTTGGGTTATTTACGGAGAGAATAACGGGTGGTTAATATCTCAAGTTAATCCCTCACACTCAAATTTTAAATTCGTAATATCTCGCAAGATATTAACAACCTGATATCTTTTTATTTATAAAATTTTGCAGGGACATTACAATTCCATAACTAAAACAACCATGATATGATGTCTAATTTACTCGCTGCTCGCTCTTTTAGGTGATGAGTAATGTAAAATTTGTGTATTCTTTGTTGCTTGTTTTTGTTCTTTCGATTTGCAACAGCTTCCAAACATAATGTTTTCAATTGTGAAGCGAAATCTGATGCGCAGAAGCCTACATGTTCTTCCACCCTGAAAGACCACAAGTTTCCACCATACCTTGTTCTTAACCAAGGGGGAACCGAGTCGGAGGGGACTTCTGTTTTCAAGGTCTGCCCTTATACTTACTGCTCCCTCAATGGTCACAACCAAAATGACGCAACACCTTTGAAGCGGTTCTTGGCTGCCAAGAGGCGGGCGATAAAGACTCAGAAGACCATGATTGTGGAAGCTGAGCAGGTTGATCATACAGTCGTTATCAATAGCAGCTCCAACAGCTCGGCAGATGACACAAATTATATGCCAGCAGATATCTTCATTCGAGTCCATGTTCAGGAAAGAGAGGTGGTCAAAAGAGCTGATGAAGATAGCTGGACAAGCGGTGGCATGGTTATGACTTCAGCTGGAGAGCAAAAAGCGGATGCAGCCGACTTTGAGAATGAGCTTGGCAGGGAAACCAGTGAACCAAACACTATCAAGGACAAGCCTGAAGAAGTGAAAGATATAGCTCCATCAGACATGAATTCGTCAAGTTCTTCTGAAGAAGATCAGGATGAAGTATTCTCATCGAATGTGGCTGAAGAACAGGCGAAAAATGGAAGTGAGCCTGATAGAGAAAGTTCTGCAGGTAGTTCCCTGTATGCACTTTCTCTATGGAATCTGGACATGGTGTGGGAAGAGGGACAATTTTCAGCAACGCAACTTGAAGTCTGCGATATTTCAAGGGAAAATGTGAATAAATGTGAAGATTTTCATTCAGAAGATGAACGCAGTTGCGCAGCTGCTGGATCGTTTGGTGAGTTGCTCAAGGAAATCAAGGCTGATCAACTGCTGCTAGTTTCTCATGATGAAGTGTGCCAAAAAAGATCAAGTGATCTTGACTCCTCGGTAGATGGTGAGTGGCCGACATCGTGGTTTTTTACCTCTCCAATGTTTGATCTTAGTGTCAGCATACTTGTGAGTTGTTCCCGACAAGAACAACACGACAGGATAAAACTTAAATGTTTGCAATTACTTGGGACTCAACAACTTAAACTTTTGGGTTGAGATAAGAGTCGATTTCATACTAGCATATATTTAAGCCGACCTGACTCCCTCTTCTGTAGATGAATAAGAAAAGTAGTGCAGCTACTCAAGCTGAAATTTATTGATTAATTTCGAAAATGAAGATATTCAATGCAATTTGTTGCAGATGATAACCAGGGCACTTCCATTTCCAGTGAGCTGCAGCTCGAGGAGGCAGCTACAGTCAATGGAGCAGCACATGGTTATTCTGAAACAAAGGAGGTCGTCAACGAGGATCTAAAGTCGAGAGAAGATGAGACATTGATTCAAGACCAAGAGACGAAGCTACTTATTAGTCCTGAAGTCAATCCTCAGAGTGTGATTGAGATTTCTGGATATAATGAAGATTCCACTGAAACTGACTCTGAGGAAGAAAATGAAGGCATAACACCCAAGATTCATGACATGAAGATGGATACAAATGATGGTCTTGAGGGCCAAGAGCAAGTTAATGAAGCCGCTGTGCAGCCTGAAGTGGTGGTGGAGCAGAAAGAAACGATACCAGATTATCTAAAAACGAATGAAAGCCTCCCGGAAGAGAATCACAATGCACAGGAAGCATCGGAAAATGAGGACGTCAGTGCACCAGAGAAAATAGAAACATCAAGCATAGTGAAACTTGAAGCTGAAGCTAGTCCAACCAACAGTATACCCTCCCTTCAAGAAACTAGCGAGAAAGAGGAACTCTCAGACATGTATGACACTTTAAAGAGAGCCAGGAGGTCCAAGCTACTGATGGAGGATGGCGAGGAACAAAAGGGGTTCAACCCACGAGAACCAAACCATCTGCCGGTGGAGCCAGACCCCGAGTCCGAAAAGGTTGATCTGAGGCACCAAGAGATAGATGACAGGAAGGACGCAAACGAATGGATGCTTGACTACGCACTCCAAAGGGCTATCAGCAAACTTGCTCCTGCTAGAAAGAGGAAGGTGGCGCTCATGGTCGCCGCATTTGAGACCGTTATACCAGTACCCAGATATGAAGCGCATAATCTGAGGCATGGCGCAGCAGGTTTCCCTCGCATGAGACTCATGCAAGCTTGCAGCTGATTGCGCAAAACCAGACAGTAGGCAGAAGCTCTTGTGAGTCAGGGTGGACGAGGTACATAGGTTACTTATCGCAAGTATCGGTTTTCTTGTACTTAATACTAAACCAGAGTTTGCAGCTACGTAGGCCAGCAGATGAAAAGTCCTAGTAAGGGCTAGGATGGACTTCGTAGACGGGATATTTGACTTCAGATATTTAAGCCAAAATCCCCTGGTTCAATTAGTGTCTCGTGTTGATACTTGATACAACCATATAGGGTGCCATCTCATTGTGTGTGATGTGTGTTTTTGCATATGTACATACAGAATCATATCCAAACGGAGTGGTGTGTGAGTTTCTTGTTGTTTATACTCTCTTTGTGTTGTGTCAGGCATCAAGACTGCCGCTGTTTCTGACATTCTTTCTGTACTACTCATCAGCCAGCGCTTGATAATAAATGCTTGTAATGGCTATAGGCGACATCCAGTTTCCTAAGGGAGAAAGATACTACAGGCTGCAGAGTCCCAGCGAGAGTAGCTTGTGTAATAGTGTCTTGCAGCTTCTCTCTTATTCTAGAGCAAATCAAACACAAATCAGTTAAACAACAACGAAATAGTAAATTGTTGAGGTTATGTGATGAGTTGGTTACCAACATTGATATTTGTGTATAAAAAAGAGCAGTTTATATATATATGAAAAGCCCATAATCTACTAGTCATGGCTTTTGGGTTAAAAAGATGGATCCAATTCACACGTATAAGTTGTTCAGGCCCGGTTAGGACAGATTTCCTCCCTTGGGCTCTCCCCTGAATCGTAACAAATGATATCAGAGCGAGGTTGACAGGGTTCAGAAATTTCTGATCAATCAGAATGACTGGGAAGAACTGAAAGTAAAGACAGTAGCTACCATCAGATTGAGTCTGACGCCACAAATGAAGTATCAGGTTCTGAACGAGATCTCATGGCGAAGACAGATTTGTTTGACCTCAAGATGAAGAAGGGAACAAATCTTAATGACCATATTGTCGAGTTTAATCAACTTGTGACGCAGCTGGCTAGTTTAGATGATAGAGTTAAAGAGGAGGATCAGACATTGATCTTACTCAAATCACTTCCTAGTTCCTATGCTACATCGAAGTCGTGAGATCCTCGTGACTTGTCTCAGATAGAGTGCTACAAGTGTCATGAGAAGGGGCACATGAAAGCACAGTGTCCTCAGAATAAAAGCAGGTCGCCCGAGAAATCATCCAGTTCTACGAGTATAGCAAAGAATGTGGACAACGGCGATGGTGATCTCTATGTGGCTTCAGGAGTTGCAGAATCCCACAGTTTAGTTTTGGCAGTTCGAGGTAATACTTTGTTAAATGAGTGGATTATCGATTCCGGATGCTCATTTTATATGTGCCGTGTGAGAGAGTGGTTTGATACATTGATGTCATGCAATGGAGTTTCCGTGTTAATGGGCAATGACACGGTGTGCAGAGTTGTTGGGATTAGACAATTAAGGTCAAAATGTTTGATGAGGTAGTCAGAATATTAGGGGATGTGTGGTATGTCCCAGACCTTAGAAAAAATCTGATATCATTCGGCACTCTAGACTCAGCTGGTTATGGGGTATCAGTTAGAAATGACATCATGAGGGTGTCAAAGGGATCGCTGATGGTTATGAGTGTGTGAGACATTTAGAGTGTGATTGTTTTATAAAGTGTACGAATTTATAATATTCTACTCTTATTAGAATTTATATTTCTCGATATACTTTGATTTAAACGATACGAATTTCCAATAGAAGCTGGATGGCAGGGCTGTGGGTAGTATGTGTATGAAGGTCTCTGGTCCCTTTTCACCAGAAGTAGAGGCAACAAGTGCCACCGATCAATCCGAAGCGATCCGCGTTTCCTGAAGATAGAGCCCAGTTGTTCAAGCAGGTGGATGGACGATCTTACTTTGAAGTTATCAATTTGAAGAATGTTCATGCCATGGATGAGGACGGCATCAAGCAACGCAAGGAGGATGATGACCTGAGCTTGAAGCGAAACTTGTTCTCTTTTGCTCGGGTTGAAGCGCCTGTGACTAAGGAGAATAAGGAATGGCTAGATCGTAGCCTGGTGGGATTGGTGAGATTCTTCTTAACTGAGAATGACATTGAAAGGGGTTTGAAGCAGTGGAGTACTACTAGAGTCTTGATTCGAAAGATGAGTAGTATATACGGTTTTCTTGCTATCATGCGAGTCTCAGGAAGTGGCTAAGCATTTACGAAAGCAATGGGAAATCAATGGTAAGAAGGGTTTTGCAAAACTAGAACCATGGAGTGAAGGGGTGATACCTAACAGAAGAACCACTTGGTTAAGATGTATCGGAGTGCCTCTACATGCTTGGTCTCCGATAACATTTGTTAAGATTGGCAATCGCTTTGAAAGCAGTATTTTAGTTGAGGAAAGAACCATTCTCCGGACGTCTTTTGAAGATGTTAAAGTTTTGATCGAAACCATGAGTGATGAGCCTCTTAGCGGTATGGTATGGTTATTAGTTGATGATACTCAGTATTTGATTAAGGTCTCGGAGGCTAGGCAATGCGGCCTATGTCATGACTTTGCATGTCTACTGGGGTGTCTTGGAGCTGGTCGGGTGCCATGTAAAGGGAATCCAGATAACGGTGGCAATGAAAACCAGGCTACGCTTAGGTGGACATCGATCAAGGTGTCGCGCGTAGCGCATGCGTTACTGATTTGAATCAGTTAGTGGTGGTGGAGAATCAGCAGGCGCTACAAGCCGAAATTAATATTGTCGATGATTTGGTGGGAAAGGAGAAGGAGAGTAGGGAGCACGATATCCATCAGTAGGTCTGCATGGATAGGAGAAAGAGAGTGCGAGGGACAGAAGGCGGCGAGCAAGCATTGTGAGTAAAACTACGAGAACTCGGTCTGTCAACAGAATGATGATGTTGTTATGGGATACAGAGAAGAGAAGGTTAACGACGTGCGTGCAGCACTCGAAAATTATAACGGTATCCAGTTAAGGCGTGTGGGGGTTGAGAAGGTGATAAGTGAGGGAGAAGGAAATGATGAGGCTTCAGACTTTGGAATACACGCAACAGTAATTGAAATCCTCGATAAGTGTCAGGAAAATATTAGAAAAAAGATGGGTGTTAATGATAGTGTAGTCCCATGTTCTTTTAGGTTTGGTGATATTGAAGAGAATGGGCCTTGTGATAAGTTGGGTAAGGCCCATATTCATACGTCAAGGGAGGATAACAGCTCCAAATCAAACTCAGACTCGGGCCCCCCTAGATTTAAACATTACAATAAATTGAACCATTTGGACGTTTCAAATATGAAGAATTTAAGCCTAGTAGGCTCTCGCCCACCGAGTACAGGTATCCTTCCGTCGAAGTGTGTGTCAAGCAGGAACTCACTTGGGAAGTCATCAACTCCTGTTTTGTTCCTTGACAGTGGAGATGCTATGGAGGCTAGTCAGACTATTACATCTTCACTGAAAGAGACTGCTGAAGATGAAGCGAAGACTACCTGGGAGGTCGGCCGATGGATCGGTCTAACCTCCAAAGGGGATGAGAGGAGGATTATCAAAAGGCTGGGTGAACTAAGTAGAAAAGAGAAAGGGGAAGGGAAGGTCAAAAGGAAAGCATAGGATAAGTGATCGTAATTGCTGATCAAAGGGGTTTCAGTTCGTCATCAATGTTTAACTCCTTAATTTGGAACATTGGAAGGGCAAGGAATCTGGTTAGAAAGACGACAGTGAAGAGATTAGCTAGGTCCAGAAGAGTAGAGATGTAAGGCGTGGTTGAGACCAAGATTGAAAATTTCGGGATTCGGGATGTTATTGAGCTGTGGGGTGACGATCGACCAAGATGGATCTCTGTATGAGCAGAGGGTCATTCGGGTGGCTTAGTTCTCATATGGAATCCCAATGCCTGCTGTCAGGAAGGGGAGCTTTTGGGTAAAAATTGGATCTGTGTTTGGGGTTCATTGATTACGACGGGCTTCTAATGTGGTTTCATCTTGGTCTATGCTCCCACGACAGGGGGGACCGAGCATCGGTTTGGACGGAAATAATCCAGATGAGAAGTTCATTTCACTATCCAATTATGATGTTTGGAGATTTTAACAAGGTTTTGAGAGCCAACGAGAGATCAAGTCAAATTGCGTATATGAGGGGAATGTAGGAGTTTAATATTTTTGTGGATCTGTTGGGTGTTGTCGTTATTAGGGAGAAAGTATACCTAGTATCGTGGAAAATCCTTTAGCCGATTGGATAGGGTGTTTGTTGATTTGGATTAGCTTAATGTTTTTCCAAACTTTCAACTATAAGGGCTCAGATAAGGCATCTCAGACTATTGTCTGCTATTTGTTCGGAGCTCGGATTTCAATTGGGGGCCAAAACCATTTTGATTTTTGGACTGTTGGTTACGGCATCCTGGATTCCTAATGATGGTCAAAGAATGGTGACTGAAGCTAAATTTGAAAGGGAATAGGACTGGTTCGTTAGATACCAAGTTAAAGGGACTAAAACAGTTCTCGACGAGATAGAATATGGAATGTTTCGGGAATATTGATTGTCGTATTGAAGCGATTGAGAATGAAATAGAAAAACTGGATTTGGATGGTGAGAAATGAAGGCTAGATGACGGAAAGTGTATCAGAAAAAAGGAACTAACAACGTCGTTGGGAGAATGGCAACGTAGAAGGGCTTCCTTCTGATGGCAAAAATCAACGTGCCAATGGCTAAGGGACGGTGATCGCAATACAAAATATTTTCACGCTTTTACTAAGGTCAGAAGTACCAGGAATGCACTTCATTGTTTGAAACTAGATGGTGGCTTTTGCTTTGATCCCGTGAGAATCAGAGAGGAAGTTATTAGTTTTTACAAGAATCTATATTCTAGTATAGAGGGACCTAGACTTTGTTTGGGTACTCTTAACGCTTCCACGGATCTCAGCTGAGGTTGCCAGTTCATTAGAAGCACCCGTCGAGAGGGATGAGATAAAGCAGGCAGTCTGGAAGTGTGAAGCGTCTAAATCTCCAGGGTACGACGGGTTCAATTTTAAGTTTTTGAAGACAGGATGGTCCTTTTTGAGAGATGAGATTTGTCAGTTTGTATTGTAGTTTTTTCTAACTGGTTCGTTGCCGGATAGGGTGGGTGTTACTTTTCTGTCATTGATAGCCAAGGAGTCAGGTGCCACAGACCTTGGCAATTTCAGACCGATCAGTTTGGTAGGATGTATTTATAAAATCATTGCAAAGATTCTAACTTCTAGATTGCGTCAAGCCTTGACAGATCTCATAAGTGATACTCAGATGGCGTTTGTGGAAGGGAAACAGATATTGGATAGTGTTCTCATAGCTAATGAAGTAGCTGATGACCTTAAAAAGAGAAGGCACAAAGCAGTCATTTTGAAGATGGATTTTCATAAAACATACGATTGCGTGGATTGGGTTTTTTTGGACGAAGCTATGGCTGTTATAGGCTTTGGGGTTAGTTGGAGGTCTTGGATCCGAAGCTGTTTGGCATCAACATCTATTTCAATACTCGTTAATTGCTCTCCGACTAAGCCTTTTAAGGCGTAACGTGGTTTGAGACAAGGCGATCCCTTATTGCTGTTTTTGTTTCTTTTGGTTGGTGAGGTGTTAAATCGCATGTTACATAGAGCTAGTGAATTGGATCTTATTGATGGCATCGTTGTTGACAGACAAAATTTTTGTTAACCCATCTACAGTTTGCTGATGATACTTTACTCTGGATTTCTACTGACAGACATGTCCTAGCCAATGTTAAGAGGATGTTTTTTTATGTTTTGAACTGCTAACCGGCCTGAGCATCAATTTTCACAAGACCACTCTTTACGGAATTGGGTTAGGTGAGGAGTGGGTAATGTAGACGGCGGAATCTTTGGGCTGTAAGTCAGGCGTTTTGCCTTCTGTCTATCTTGGTCTCCCGCTTGGTGCAAACCCAAGGTCTCGTCAGGTGTGGGAGCCACTGCTGAAAAAGATGACAAACTGTTTGTCGGGATGAAAAGCAAAGAAGTTATCGAGGGGCGGTTGTCTCATCATGATAAAAGCTTCTTTCACTAACTTGTCGATCTATTATCTGTCCTGTCTTTAAAATCCCGAAATATGACTTGTCGCGGATGGCTATGTCTTCGGATGGCTATGTCGGGCTAAGAGAGTCGTGTCCAGTGTTCAGCATCTAATTGCTTGCTTGATAAATCGGATGGCAAGATGCATAGCGTTGTTGTCGTGGAAATCAACACCACCAGATTCAACAGCTACATTATCCATGACATGTTAACCAAAGTTAATTTACACTGCATTCAAAAATATAACAAGGCCAGACTTACCATGTAAATCATAAACTCAAGGGATCATGCAACTCTTATCATAAGGTATAATGTTCAAGAAGTTGATTCTTAACATAATATAAGAACTGAGATGATATTAGATCACAAGTGCGAGTTTTACATAAGTGCCAAGATATACTAATAGGAGCATCATTTCTCTTGGACACTCGATCTTTTTGATTCTTGTTTCATGAATGAAAACTGCCGCTAAATAACCAGCAGGCCAAAGCATTTCTACTATTATGGTTACTGCTCAACTAGAAAATGGAGAAGAAACCAATAAACCATGATTTTCCCTAAGCTCGACATGCATATAGACAAGGTAAGATCATTGATTCTTACAAAGTTACAGAACATTTATTCCTCCATAGGGTCGCTTGCAGTAGCCATTGTCGACCCCGTTGGGTTTGCACTCGGCAACTTAGTAAAGCCTGGCGGAGGACTAACATCACGTTTATTCTGCTCTGAAGTTGTGGTTATCATAGGGGCTGTTTCCATACTAGCCCGATCTGGCACAGGCACGGGAATTCCATCATGATCATCAACCATCCTTGGCTCAGTAGCCATTGAACCAGGAGCAACAGTCCCATTAGCATCATCATTAGCTCTAGCAGAAGGAACAGTACCCACGGTAGCATTCACAGTCGCCTGTACAGCAGGAACAGATCCAAGAGAGGCAGCTGCATTCACTTGATCAGGATCCGGACCCAGAGCCACAGGTATAGTAGCCATGTTAGACTGAGCAGGAGTTGAAGTCCCCAAAGCAGCAGGTAAGTTAGCCTTGGCAGCAGCCATAGTCCCCGGAGTAGCACTCAAATTGGTCCGAGGAAGAGCCAAGGTCACAAGTCTAGTCGTAGCAGGAGGCATTGCTGGAAAATCAGAGGAAACAGCTCGAGAAACCAAGGTCGCTCTTTGATACGCTGGTGTTGCTACTTGTAGATTAGGGACCCTCAGACTTGTAGTCGAGGTAGGATCAGAAATTGCCTTCTGGGCATCAACCGATGCAGACTCATTTGCAGCATGGAACCTGTAATCAGTTTCAGGCCTCCTGCACAACTTTCTCAGCGGCACAATTTCCTGGGTAGATAATTAAACAATCACCCATTAATTTGACCATGTAGATTGGTGCTAAAGATAATAACCCAAAAGCATAGCCTTATTGTTTGATGGCCATATCTACAGATGATTAAACGAACCATACCCATACAGATGATTAAACGAAGATGAGTGAGATCCAATACAGAAAACTGAAGATAACCCAAGATATATTATCTGAAATATTGAGTTGCATGTCACAAATCATTCCAGCACTTAGGATTAGGCTAAGAGATACTCGTCCAAGCAACTTAAATGTACCAGGAAAACCCCAATAGGAATCAACTTGATTGCACAATGGAGATGCAATGTCAATCCATTTTGGAGTAAACAAAAATACATTTAGATTCCGAGTTTATTTCGCACGACCTCTGAGTATGGTGATTTTTTTTTTTTTAAAGATACTCGAAACATGCAACATAACTCAATAACATTAAAATTGACTTGTAAGAGAAGCAATCAGTTGTACATGGTGGCCTGCCAGAGGCTGTTAATGATGGTTTCAGGTGCATAAGATGTTAGAGCCCAGTAAAGGGGATCGGCAATTGAGGGCGGGTTAGGAATGGCCAGGGACAATGGGAATGGTGGTCGATGACAAGCCTGACAGACAATGTACGACAAAGAAGAGTTTCCGGTTTCCAACTAAAGCAAAGGGAAGATCTTTTTTGGGGGTTTTCCAGTCCTTATTGTCTCTTTGCTTGTTGGCAGAAACAAAAAAACAAAAACCATGAAACAAATTTTTTTTATTCCTTCGATTTCATGCCCAGCAAAATAGTAACCATTTCAAACCAGGCTTCAGCAAAAAATGATGAAACATGAAGGTGGTGAATTACCTCGGACTGATCATGATCATAACGCACCAGAAACCTACAGCGGCAGCCTCTCACATCATGCCTCCGTCTTTGAGCATCAACAACATGAGCATCAAAGTAAAGGGCTTGCTCCTTACCTTCCTGTGAATTGAGAGGGAATGGACGATAGAGTAAGAAGATATGCCATGCGTTTGTCTCTTGAAAAATAATCAATTTGAATGCCACATCACCTGAAAACAGAGAATCACATCCCCAGGAAGAACTACGACACACTCAGTTGATTCACATGGTAACGACCGTGGTCTTATGTTCCTACGAACATTAATCCATTCATCCTCACCAGTCCCGAATCCAACAAAGCGAACGAGAACTTCCTAAGAACACAAACGAAAAGAATCAATCTTAGCAGAAACAGATTGATGCAAATGCTGCGGAAATAATCAAAGGCAACAAAGTCATAATAAGTTAACATCTACAAGACTCAACCTACTGAAATAACTTAAAAAATGTAGCTAGATTTGACAGTAAAACATAGTATCTACTCCGTAAGTCTCATTTTGAATTGACGGTTTTACGTTTAACAGGAATTCACACACTAAAGCATACAATAGCATTAATATGCAAAGAACTAGATTCATTGTAGCCAGACTCAGGGAACATGTTTAAGGAGAAAATGTTCTCTATCGGAAAAGTACCAATAACCATTCAAGGAAACCACTAGGACAACCACCAAAACTGCTCAAGCATAAGCCCTGAGACGCAGCCTAACATCCACCAGTGGATATGCTCTTCGAAAGCATTTTTTAATTGAATACTCTCCCATTTGATTTATCAGCATTTGGTTTATCAAAACATGGCAGGGGAGAAATGAAAGCAAGATGCTCACTGGATCACCCATTTCAACGTATCTATGAGACAAAAATCGCAGGACATCATACCTGGAACCAAATAAGAAGTCAATTTAAAGAAACATACACAACATTTATGTTACAAAAAGGGAAAGCAGGGAGGAAGCTTTTGATGATATAAACCAAATCTCAATGTCATTGGTTACATACCATGCACCATCCCTCGCAGACTTGGCTTCAAACTCCAATTGAGAATTTTCTACACCGGTCTTTCCTGCAAAAATTATATTGAAAAGCTAAGGTAGAACCCGAGAATATAAAAGAGAAACTGAAAAGATAATAAAATCAACTTGTCCTGCCAATTTAATAAGATATGAAAAACTATATAAGCCAAGGTGACCATGCGCATCATTATGGAAATCATCAAGTACTTCTCAAGCATTTGACAGATAATTAGTGGCAAAGGCTAAGACATTCGAACAAATACGGCCTTTTCTGCATTAGCTCCTGCAGGTAAAGATACTCTAAATCAATTACGGGGCCACAACCGATGCAGAATTATCTTGCAGAAACTCCAGCTAGATGCTAAAATAGCTTGAATAGCATAGTTTTTAATTTAAAGGCCATGCGTGGGTTTAACTGCCTAATTCACTTGTTCAAAGAAATTAAATTTCATTAAGCAACCTTCAAGCAGAGAATAAAGCCAAAAGATAACTATAAAAAGGATAGGCTCTTTCTTTGCAGTAATGAAATTCTCAGACAACTCTCATGAACCCCGTAAGCATTCGGTTTAAGGCATGAAAGACATCACTACCCATGATAGGATATGCAAAATACACTGCACTACACAACAACAAACACTATTGGCATGTGAAAAGAGATGGAAACAGGAGGGCCCTGTGAAAAGAGAGCTACAGAGCACAACTTATAACCTCCAGAAGGAACAGCTACAGTCTGCGGGCCCTGCGGTGCAATTCTAAATGACGCTACCTCATTACGAGGCATAGAGGTTACAGTTAGCTTCCCGAGAGTCTTGACCATTTTAGCCCTCAATGCATAACGCTTATTTTGGAACCAGTTCCAGACCTGCGATAAACAAGGACAGGAATAGATGATTTGCTCAAAGAGGATACCAACGGATTGAAGGTTTCCAGGCTTCCAACTAAGCTAAATAGCTTGTTTCATGCCACGGATACTAAGGGGGCGATTATTTGGTCCTTGTAACAGGTTTTTAGAGGACTGATACGGCTGTGGTTGCAGAGTAAATAGGTCTAGTTTCAAATCCGAGTACTTTCCTTGTGTACCATGTAACGTGAATTCTAAATTAATCTATGCATGAAAAAGTAAAAATTAAAATAAAAACAATAAAAAAATTAATAAAAAAATCATTATGCTTCCTCGTTTGTTTGTTAGTAATACTATAAGTCAACTCACTCCTTGAGGGACTTCATGGACACCGTACTAAATTCTAAAAATAATTATTTCACTCGAGCTACAGAAAAAATTTACTTGAAGTCACTGACCATTCCTAACTCCTAGAACAGAGCAGTAGCACCAAAAACACAACCTTTTGGGAGTGCAAAAGAGACTCTTCCTAGAGCCTTTAAATTCTTCTTCAAAGAAAATGAGATTCATCATACACATATATCTAATGCGAACAGTTCCTTGTGAGAGGGGATGGGGGAGGGAGAGTGCACGACTTTACGTCACCTGCTTCCCCTGCACTGTAATCTTTCCAGCTCTCTCTGCGGATTTACTACAAAGAAATAATATTACATTCATTAAAACCAAGTAGGTCTGGTCCTAAAAATAGATCTATAGAGTATAAGTGCAAAGTAACCTGAACTGTTCGGCAAGAGCTTCACTCATTTCTTTAGCTGGCAATTGATTATTGTGATTGTGCTCTTGAAAAATAGCCTCCATTTGTGCCACCTAAATGAAAACAATACTCCATCTTATCTCTCTCTGATGCCGCAGCAAAAAACTCATGTCACTCCAAACCAAGGACAACCAAAAATTGCCAGCAAAAGTAACAGGAAAATATCAAAATCAACACAGAACTCATTAAACAGAATTTGGTTAACATTAATGTCCTTCATAAGTGACACCAAGTAAAATTCCTGTAGGAAATTATAAGGGCCGAGAATGGTGAATAATAAATCCTCTATGACATTTTAACCCATGGCTACATAAAATACAGTAGCCAGAACAGCACCAATTTACAATACAAGCGACTAGAAGAAGACAGGGATTGAACCGAATCAACCAATCAAAATAATATCCTTGAGAACCAAAAATGCTGTTTAAGCCCTTTCGCCAACTCTAGTTCAAGAAATGGAACCTGTTCTGAAACAATTAAACTACACTATAGACAACTTAAGTTGGATAAAATCATAAAACAGCAATCCCACAGCGACAGCTTATTTGCATGTCCATGCTGAAACCTAATCATACTTAAAGGCCTTCGTCATATCCCAGCCAATGCACGATTCCAAATCTAGAATAAGACCAACATTTTACTAGTCCCTCCGTCCCAATTTATTTATAGCACTTTCCTTTTAGGTTCGGCCTAATTTATTTAGGACATTTCTATTCTTTACTTATTTGATAATCAATTTATATTAAAATAATCAAACTACCTCACCACCTCCTTCCTCCTCCTCTCTCGTTCTCTCTCCTAAACCTCACTTACACCCCACAACCACTAAAAAAATACTCTCTTTTCATCAAATTCCATACAAATTCAACACACATAAAACTGTGTATCGGGTCAAACCGCTGCAAATAAAATGGGACGGAGGGAGTACTATCTAGCTAAACCACCTCATCAAATCTGCATTGAATCAGGCTTGTACCTACAGGTCCCGATTCATTGGCTCAGCTCAAAGAGAACCAAGCTGCTAGCAGTTAGACTCAAACGACATTGGTGAGTACAAACATGAGTGTTGATTATGATTCCCATTGGTTGCAACATCAGTCAATTGCTAGATACCCTAGTGGCCGAAGCACCCAATGTCTTAATCAATAGGCCCGTTCACCCAATTTCTCCCGATTCTCTAGCCTACTCAATTAACCTGGTTAACCAAGACGATCATCACCCGTCAAGCACGTCAATCCATGTAGGCCGCTTCAGCAAACCACCTTGTGATCAATCAGTGCTACAACGACCCATCGTTACCCTGAACACCACAGACCATGCGACACCACCCATGCAGCAAACCAAACCCCTCATTTTTGTTTTTCGACGAATCCATCAGCCGCCCGCCTCTATTGCAAGGACTACCGACGATGCTACCAGATTAGGGTTTTGCCGAACAAGAAGGAATCGGGACAATGCACAAACAATATCAGCTACTTCAAACAACAAGGAATCAGGACAATGCACACAAAATATCAGCTGAAAGAGAGTGAGAGAGAGAGAGAGCAGAGAGAACCTCCATGGGAGTGAAGCGAAACACAGGGACTCCATTGCTTGGATGTCTACCCATTTTTCAGATTCGTTCTACTGAGAAAACTCAGCTCTGATGCAGCAGATGCGGTTATGATTCGAAGAAAAAGAAAAAAAAGGGTTTCAAGTGATCGGAATTCAGTGTGAAATTTTGGGATCACGGCGGGGCAGCCGGCTGGGCAGGTGAAGACGGAGACACGGCACCAGTAACGGTTGCATTTCTATCTTTTTCTATGATCCTCCAGGAAAATCAACATCGGTTTTTTATATTTAGAGAAAAAGAGTGCGTATATGTGTGTATTGTTAAATGAACCCTTAAATTTAAGGGAAAATGATTCTTGTTACAGATAACATGTAGAAACTGTAGTAGGATCTTCCTGTGAAAACTGTTTCTACGACAGTTTTTTATCTGTTGTATGTAGAAGAACAATTTTTTAAAATAATGGCATTCTAATTTCAATAATTTATTTATTTATTTTATTTTAATCTTATCAATTCATTTGATATTAGACACATTTATGTTATGATATATATTTTATAAATCCTTTTTCTTTAAGGAAAATATATTTTGATATATAGCAGGTTGATTAAAACCATCATTTCATAGTCATTAACACTACTCTTCGATTTAGTGAATTTTATCAACTATAACAAGTATTTATTCTACGACAAGACAAGAGAGTGTTATCATTTTTGCTTAATAAAATAAACTTCGTCAATTATTCATTCATTCACAACAATCATGTTATGTTGTGTTCGGCCCATGGGCCTGGGCTTGGCTTGTCTCTTTTGACTTTGATTGGGCCTGAGCTGGCCCGGCCCCTTGACAGGGATTAGAGCTGGGCCTTGATCCTAGGAAAAAAGTCCGTCCCGGCCCGGCCTCCTAAAAGTCCATGCTTGGCTCGGCCCTTGGATCGAGCTTCGAAGCCCTTTTTCTCTCTTTTTTTTCTGTAATATCAAAATCGTTAAATGGTTCTCAAAAGCGTTCACTTTTTATCCATAAATCGTTGACGGTTTTCAAAAACGACAACGATTTCAACAACATGAAAATTTACAGGAACCTGTACATCTCGGTGATCAAAAATCGTAATTGATTTGAAGAAATCGTTGGCGTTTTTTACTAAACCGTCAATGATTTTCTTAGAACCGTGAACGGTTTTTAATCACTGATGTACAGGTTTCTGAAAATTTGTTTGATATATAAATCGTGAACGGTTAAGGATATCGTTCACATTTTTCATTTCCAAAATGAAAAAACAATAAAAATAATTAACCATTTAAAATGCTACACTTACAAGCCTTAATAACAATATGTTCCAAATAATATAACAACATTTCAATTGCTATATTTGTTCCAAAGTTTGATACACAACAAAGTTTGAAGTTCTAGCTAAAAACATTTCAATTGACATAACATGTCAATTAAATACTAAAAATTTTAATATGAGAAAGTAACAACTTAAAAGTCATAAAAATAATAACATTGTTCCAAATTTAAAGATACATGTTCCAAAGATGAAATATCCAACTTTTGAAAAGCATAAAAACATTACAAAGTCGAAAATAAGTAAACAACTACATATCCATGTCATCATCATCATCATCATCATCATCATCCGTAAACGATGGAGGAGGAATTCCTGCTTGTAGTGCTAGGTTTTTAAGACAGTAAGTGATATTATAATGACGGTGATCCTCTACCTCCCATCTCGTAATCACACGATCTTGGAAGGCGTCCAAATCCCTTTGGAGTGCTTCATAATTCCGCTCCAACCTTTCGTAGTTGTCGGTCATAAACTCCATGTGACAGTCCATTGAGCGGAGATGAGGGCAATAATCACAAGCATCATTTTCACTGTTTCCTTCTCCTTCTTCTTTTTCATCTTTCACTTCTTCTTCTTGGCTTGGTCGTGCATTAGATGTTGCTTGTGAAGCCTTTCACATAGCTTGGACGCCTTTGAAATCATAACCCGGCTTTTTAGAATCCTTCACTTGCTTCTTCGTCACAATCCTCAAACAGATGAGCTTCCATATATCGGTTTTCCGATTCAAAGCACATTTCAAGCTAACAAGATGAGCAGGAGACCCCAAAACCTTAAAAGAGTATTCTATCTTCTTCTCTTTACTCAGATCAAAACCATGATACTCAAGAATTTGAGAAATATAATTCCCAAATACAAGAGCCTTTCCATGATCTTTACCATACTTGTCCATTTAATAAAGAAGAAAGAAAGATAAATTGATCAACCATTTCCCAACCAACGCATACATGAGCAAAATCTCATTGTGTATAGGATCATCCATCCCTCGGTTTTTCCCTTCAACCATCAACCTACTAAAAGATGCAATACCCTCATTTCGGGATACAATTCATTAGCATGAAAGGCATAGGCATTTATGATTTTACATTTCAACAAAGTCTCATATGTCTTCCTAAGACTAAACTCCTCAACCATGTCCCAACAATTTTGTTTCGTCTCCGCTATTCCTTCAAAATTGATCCTCAAACCTTGACCAATAAACTCCGGAATGAGCATAATGTTTTTACCCTTCATCCATGATCTATAATGGCAAATCCTCTTCGGGATAGGCTCGAAGTGAGCATAAAACAATCACACCATCTGCGAATAGCATCTAGTTACCCTATTGGTTATCAAACATTTCCAACCTTGAGCTTCAAACTAATCACTAAACCTTGAAAAGTTGTTTTGATCAAACCAATCAAGATCAATCACATGATCACAATTAAGTTTCTTTTTCAATTGCTTATTGTACACACCCTCATAATGATCGGATAGAAACTCAAGAATGACACTAGATTGAATACCTCCCGCAGGATCGATTTGCATGGGTCTCGGGATCTCGGCATTCATGGTGTTCTTTCGACGAGTACCACCGGTATTTCCATCGATCTTTAACTTCTCCACACCCACATCTTCCTCCGGCCTTCATTTTTCGTTTTTCGTGTCCTTGGCCGATTGCTTCCCCTTGTCCTTGTCAACATTGGCCGCCCTAGAAGGATTACGACGAGGTGCACCACGTCCGGGTTGTATACAATAAAACATTTCGGATACATTACGCGTAATGTCCAATAGTTTCATCTTTCAAACCATCTTTAATTATAAGGTTAATTACGTGACAACAACATCAAGCATTGAGTAACATACCATCACACATAGGATCCAAAGCGGTTTTAAACATTTGAATCGTTCCATCATTATTTGAAGCATTATCAAAAGATATACTCAAGATCTTATCAAACAACTTAAACTCACGTAGAATAGTCGAGATCAAATTATAAATTTCCTCCCTAGTATGAGGATAAGAAAATAATCTAAAAGCAATGATATATTTTTGTAAGTATCAATCGTGAATCCAATGAACGGTCAAACATAAGTAAGGAACTTGAAAAGTAGTGGTCCAAATATCGGAGGTGATACAAACTTTTCCATCATAAACGGAAAATATTTGTATCAATTATTTTCTTTCATCAAGGTAAAACTTTAAACCATCCGATCTAGTGGTGTTTCTGTGATTTCTTTGATAAATAGATTGCAATGCATTTTGAACAGATCTAGTAAATAGGATTATCCATAAATTTCAAGGTAGTTCATTAAGGATTATGAATTCGGCCAACATTTCACGTTAACGGACATGATTATATGTCCACAATCCGTCCCCATTATTCAATTGCGTTTGTCCCTTAGGACATTGTCTTCTTTTAATAAACAAGTTTTTTCATGCCTTAACAAATATAAAGTAGACATCATCATGCTTAGGAAATACATCATCATTGTCAACATTGTATACATTTTGATTTTGGGATGAGTGAGCCAATATGATTTACGATTTATAAAAGAATAAGAATTAACAAGAGAGTTTTAGGAGATTCGAGAGTTTGATTGTAAGAAAATCAAGTAGAGTATGAAAGATTTTGTGAATATATGATCTCTCAATTGTTGTTTATATAAGCAATCTTTCAAACAATGAGTTAGAAAAATCCTCAAATATAGTCATTTTATGACCGCTGGTGGGGATATTTTTATCCAATTTTTGAAAAAACTAGCCGCTGTGAAAATATTATAAAAAAACCGTTAATAGTTTTTGAAAAACAGACCATGGTTTTCAAAAGGACAGAGATCCATACCTCAAAACCGATGACGGTTTTCAAAACCGTGAACGGTTTTGATGGTTAAAGTTTTATGTCCATTTAAAACCGTTAACGTATTCTAAATTTTCGTTCATATTTTTTACAAAATCGTTCATTATTTTATAGAACTGTTCACGGTTATGAAGACCTGAGACCAAGTTTATGGGTTTCTTATAAACTGCTGGCATTTGAATAGAAACCGGTGACGACGACAACAACAACAACAAATCAAGTCTTTATCCCATCAAGTGGGGTTGGCTACATGAATACGACGATGTCATTCCAATCCGTCATGTACATCATCTTCTATAAGATTATGATAGGCCATATCATACTTCAAGGTTTCTCTCATGGTCTTTTTAGGTTTCCCTCGTCCTCTCTTGACATATGCTAACTCCCAAACTTCACATCTCTTAACAGAAATTGTGACTGGTTTACGTTTCACATGACCATACCATCTTAGTCGTGGCTCCCTCATCTTATCTTCTATTGGAACCACACGCACTTTCTGTCTGATAACTTTATTTCGTATCCTATCTATTCTTGTATGTCCACACATCCACCTTAACATTTTCATCTCGTTTATACTCATTTTCTGTACATGATGCTATTTAATTGCCCAACATTCTGACCCATACAGCACCGCTGGTCGAATAGCTATCTTGTAAAAGTTTTCTTTTTAACTTGATAGGTATTTTAGGATCACATAACACCCCTGAAGTGTCCTTCCATTTCAACCAACCTGTTTTAATCTTATGATCAATATCTGCATCAATTCCTCTATTGACGATTTCAGAAAAACCGTTGACGGTGGACGATTTTGATTGAAAAATCTAATAGTCCTTTTAAAAAAAAAAAAAACAATGGCGGGACCGGGCTGGCCCTTAGGCCCTTTCGATAAGGGCTTGGATTAGGGTCGGGCTATGATCCGAGAGGAAACAGTCCTCTCAGGCCCAGCCCATAAACGTCCAAGATCGGCCCGGCCCGGCATAATCTATAGTGACGGGCCAAAAAGCCCAGGGCCGGGCCGGCCCAAGTCTGGGTTTTTTACACCACTATTGGCTCTGATACCACCGCAATAGAGAGATGAAGAAGAGAAAATATGTCCATATCGATCTTAAACAAGAGAAGATACGATGGTATGACAAGATTGTTCATCTCAAGCAATGTATCAATTATAAGTACCAAGGTCTAAAGCATATGTATACACAAAAATGAGTGAGTTCAAATTGAATAATTCTACTTGCATGAAAATACGTTTGAATGATCAACAGAAACAAGGATCTTTCACCAATGAGGGTATACAATGGGCATGATACACATGAAATGCAGAGAAGATGATTAGGCAATCCGTATTGCATGAAATAACCACGTAACTGCCTGGAATCAAGATCACATGCATAACACCATTAGCGCATAGGTTGGGTGCAATGAACAGGAATCTGTATTATTTGTAAGATCACAGGAGAGTTTTCGTGTCGACACAACTTCTTATCTGATCATGACATGCAAGTGCTGCTTTATGGTCATGGTAGGCGATTCAGCATTAAATTTTACATCATCATCATCTCTTGCTGTAGATCTTCTCCAAATACGTTGTTGAGCAGAAGTTGAATATGGAGAAGACGAGTGATAGCAAGCAATCAACATAGCAGTGCCAGCAAAGAATACCCCAACAGTTATGACAATGGAAAGAGTCGAGGCCAGATCGAACATACCTCAATACACAAGCTCAAAACTGAAGCCCTTGGCTTCATATCTCACCTCATGTTTGGTCTAGCTTTCCTTTTGGAGATGATAAGCTTGAGAAAATTGTCCTTGAAAAATGTGCACTTTGAAGGTAGCAGTTGGATTCATACTATACTAGGAATACCATGTAGAAGGGTTAAAACAAACAAAATCAAGGTCTCAACTAAATGTCATAATCC
>JAOVYX010017517.1:0-22067 GCA_035668315.1 Drosera spatulata
ATCCAAATATATATATATATATATATATATATTTTATTTATATTTGATTTATATATTAAAAATTATTCTTGATTTTAATTTGGATGAGAGGATATGTATTAAGGGCATTTTGAAAAAAAAAAAAAGATGGGACAGGGAGTGTACTCGTAGGAGGGTGCGTAACAATTTTTCACTATCTTTTTCCATAACTATTATAATAAATCCTAATATCATAAAAAAAATCATCAAATTCCATAAAAATTCAACACATATAAATTCGTTAAATCCATATACTAGGTTAAATCGTTTCCTATATTTTGAAACGGAGGGAGTAATACCCACGAAACCATAGAATCATAATCTGGAACCAAAATCCTAATACCAGAAAGAATATTGACATCAAAAACTTGCGACACATTTACTACCATTATGGCAACCTCTATTCATCCTCTCTTTCGTACATTAAAAACGGTGCACTGAATTACTAGATGCTCAATTCCTGATCTTGATAAGGCTTCACAAAACCTTAATGATGATACTGATATAGGATCAAACAAATTCGACAGTCACCAAACGGTAAGAATACTTCTTAATGGTTTAAATACTGTGTGGAACAACAAATTGAATACGTCTACATCCCTACATACAGAAACCACATGCAAAATCTCACCATTGATAATCAAATACAAAGGTTATACTCAAGAAATCGAAAGGGTACTAACTATCGTATCAGATGCCTTGTTCGTGGTACATACATCGCTAGAAATGGGCATCCCGTGTCAACTATTCTTGAAAGAATCAGTCCGGCTACTCGGCATATCTTCAGTCCGTAAGGCATCGTGATACTGCTGAAGAAAAAAAGGAAAAAACATCACACAATGGGAAATTGTTTCAACATGGAGAATGCACGCACACCAGTATAATACATTTTCCCTTCCAGCCCAGCCACATGAAACAGGAAATAATGTGAAGAAAGCACGTAGAATGTACATATGCAAGTAATTTAACATGCTAAGAGGTTAAAGACTCAGAAATGGATCTCTAGAACGATCGCATCTGTTGTAGTTGTACGTCTTCTATCTCAGCTGCGCGCATATGTTAGAGTACACCTCAATAAGTAAATACTATTAAACTTTGTCCATTAAATCACAATTTTCTGTATTCCCATCCAACTCAGCCTTCATACTTATAATCAAATCTTTGATTAACAGAAGCTTCAAATTTAGATTGACCAACATACCAATCAGAATCAGGCAACCACATAAAAATATCTGGATGATGCAAAACAAGTGCAAGAGCTGTCATAGTGCCATTTTAAATGCAGTAACAAAAACTTTGTGCCACTCTGCCCAAAATCTAAATATTCAAATTGATATCGAACAGTTGACTAAGAACCCCTTAACTTGCCTAAGCTACAGCTAATAGTCCAACCCACATCCACCACAAAAGAGGTGTAAACATTGAGCGTATCATAAGATAAGATTGAGAACAAGTAAACAGAATTACCAGCACAGATTGTCAAAAATATGGTGAAAGACCCTTTAAAATCTCAATATTTGTTGACGATCTTTAACAAGCGATTTTATGGTGCCCACACCCTCCATTTTGGAGCTCTTATGCTGTGAAATATGGCACCAAAAAAAAAGCCGGCTGTTAATGTAAGATACATAAAGAAAAGAAACATACATATCGAGGAGAGAATTTTATAAAAAATTATAGAGCCAAAAAAACTAGGAAAAGCTGTAAAACACTATACAGAAAAGAGACCATACCTTGCTCTTTCTCTCCCAGTTCATCTCATTAATATCTTCCTCTACATCATGTTTTCTCTTCTGCAAAAGCAACACAGAGATTTGACAATTGCTAAGTTTATATCTCCTATACGCCGCCTCTCTTGAGTGACGATTGCATTGCAATGCCACTAGAGCAAGTCCAATGGGATTTGTAAATTTGACAAAGGTATAGCTATCTTTTATCTATGAATAGGGTGGAATTGTTATAATTTGCCCATATTGCTCCAATGGTATGTGTTATATTTTGCCAATTGTCTCATAAATGAAAGGTCAAGAAAGAACCACATAATTTTATGGAATTTGTGTCTTTTCAATTTTTTGTGTTTGCCTCATACTTGTGGATTGCTAAATTATGTCTTGTTGCTATATTTGATGCTAAATATAACAATCAATTTGGAAAAAGGTAAAATATGCCATGAAAATAAAAACCCATTGGAGTGATATAATGGACGCTTGCTGCTATATTTTGACAATAGCAAGCCTCATAGCAAGTTCATTGCACATGCTCTAATAAGGCACTAAATTGGTGTTCTAAAAGTTGAGAGTTTTTCTTCACAACGGAAGGTGCAAATCATGAGACCAATAGCATAATAGGTCATTATAGTAAGGGATTACGAGATATGTAGCATCACACATGCTTTCTAGAGTCCAAATGGGTAAAATCTAATGGCTTAGATATGAACAACAACGAACACTTGGGATTATACGATCCACGTTCAAACCTCATCTGTACATTCTTGTGTTTAAACCTTGGCTATCACATCTTCATTATTTCAAGTTTAGACACATGTTTGTCAGGCCACAAAATCCTATTTTCCTTCATTATTTTTTCATAAATATCTCATTTGAAGCAACAAATTAATTAAAACAATGTGGCACACACAGAGAATGTACATGCATAATTATGGTTTTTGCAGCATTTACAATATCCTGATATATACCCAAGGGAGATTGAGTAGCTGCAAAACCTGGACTATCAAGACAACTGCCCAAGTATAGACTCTAGAAAGTGGCCATTGACCTTACACTGCTTAGCACTAGTAGACACTGTTACATACCCTAGAAATATTATAGTAGTTCCTTCATCACAAGAAGGAAATTAAGACTCACGGAAAAGAAGATTGAATGTACTGATACAAGAATAATTGAAAATTTTGTCTTCACACCTTTTAACATAGAATCATCTACAGAATAAAATAAAATAAAATAAAATAAATGATAAATACAAATTTCCATTTGAAATATTATGAATCCTATCAAACACTTGACCATATATCCTATCAAAAGCCATTTAGACAGAATACTGTAGCTTTCAAGGAGGAATAACTCAGAATTCAATCACAGATCAACTTTTCCTCAAAGCCCCAGAAAAGAGTAATTAATTAAGTGAAAGGAAGATGAATAGAACAGTAGTTACATCAGAAGACGGTAATTATTTAAGCAGATAATAAGAGCTTCAATATAAAAATTCAGTTCAATATCCATTTTAAGAAACAGTCTACACGGACTCATGGCTAAGGAACTCAGTAGTAGAAGAATCAAGTTTCAAACCTTTTCATGAGATATTTTAGAATTTCCAGCACCAGGATCTTGATGCCTACTTTTATCCTTCTTCTTTTCCTTATCTTTGTCCCTGTCTTTGTCTTTACTACGATCTTTATGCCTGTGCTTGTGTTTCTTATTCTCTTTATCCCTCTCTTTATCTCTGTCCTTCGACTTCTTGTGCTTTGTCTCCTTGTCCCTGGCTTCACCTTTCGATTTCCCTGCAATGGTAGGAGTCCCTTTTTCTTCCTAGAGGAGGGGGCAAGCAAAGGGTACACAAATGTCAAAACAAAACACACACATGCATGCGCCTCAAGGGGAAAAAAACAAAAGCAAACAAGAGAGGCAAAATTTATAGCAAGGATGAACTGCTCATTATTGTAACAGTTTGGTACCCAAAAAACACAAATCCGAAATCCTATTCAGCAGACAGAACTCACCTTTCCCTCTTACACTCTCTGTGATAGGAGAGAACCAAAAAAGTAGGGTGTACTCACAGGAGGAAGCACAAGAGGAGCCGTTTCTCTCAGGTGAAATGCTTCTCCGAGTATGTCCAAATCCAAAGGTTGTATGCGTGCATTTCCATTCTGCGGATAAGGATATTCAGTCAACTGATCCAACTGCATCCCTTCTCCTTTTCTGATGTCCGTCTCCCCAACCACATAATGAAGATAGTGGGTATCCGAGATGGACAAAGGTAGTGACTTCTTGCAGAAGAACTCTTGATGTGGCAGCAGTTTGTAATGATTTATGAGATCAATAGCACCAGTAAGCTCCCTTGGACCTGAAGCAACCATGAAAGTGAAAAGAAAGACTAGAATAGTGCACATCAAACAAAATAAAGTGTTTGAAGATACCAACAAGATAGAAGAGTAGGACAAGGGAGCTGTTGCAAATGTAGAATAATCGCGAACAGTTCTGTCTCCTATGATATTGTCTCCATATAAATAAAAGCACATAATAGAAGGTTATAAACAAAAATATGTCCGAAAATCCTGTCATTGTATGGTTTAGGTGGTAACTATGTATATGCTCCTATGATTGCCTACTGGAAAAGTGGGCGTGTTTCCAAAAGAAATCAAGGGGAAAAGAAACATAACAAAGATCCAGCCAGCTACTTGGTTACCTCTTCCAAATTTCCTGCCTTCAGAATCCATCGATCAAAATTGGGGCCAGCAAATGACTCTCATTCACCTAATAATCACAGCAAGTATTAGTTTCATCATTTTTGCAAAGCCATCCACATTCTCAAGTGAATACAAATGGACTAAAAGTGGATCGTGAAATTGTAAAGCAGTCGAACGATAGGAAAAGCAAAGCATCCAATATTTTTCATCTTCACACAGCAATCAAACACCTAAATCAGTTAAACCAAGTAGCTGCATCCATGAAAACTAATCCTACCAAATAAGCATCCAAGAACATAATAACAGATCAGTTAAACCAAGTGGATCCAAGTAAGGGTTCTATGCAAAAGTCCGGGCCTATGACAATCACAGATCAGAAAGCCAGACTAAACAAAAACTCACTTGACAAAGGACAACACACACCACTAAAGGGAACCTAGGATCTCTACATAAGAGCGAATTCTAACCCTTATAACCCAATAGAAAGAACTAAAAATTGCATTCTAGATTGGAAAAAGGGAAACAAATTATATTCCAATTCTGAATTCGGGTTCTATTATGACAAAACAATAATCCCAGAGACTTCCTAGATTACTCCATACTCAAAGGAAGGATCTAAGGCTAAGAAAAAATCAAGACTTCCTCCTATATCAGCTCTACACCAATACCGCAGACAAAACATCCCAAATAACATAATTCTTGCCGATTAAGATCCTGTGATTATATCTCGAAGGTAGCCCCAAATATTCCTCCTTCCTAGAAGTTCATCGATCTCCTCAACATAGAACCTGCAATCCCGTTTCAAAGGTCATACGAGATCATAATGATGTTGTATAAATCCCAATCCCCCAAGTGTTGTCTGATCCTGCCACACCGATATATATTGAGTATTGAACTAAACAAGGATCAAACAACCTAATATATGCTCGAGTAATAATCTGACATACACACAAACAAACAAGTTGATAAAATTAAGCGTCCTAGACCGACAATTTAACACTATCATCCAAACCATGAATCAATTGAAAGTCACCACTATTTTCAAGACATAGAAGTTGCACAGAAAACAACATCAAAACCCTAACATCAAGAACTTAACAGGCGAAGATCATTTAAATTTGAAATCGCTCCTTTTGGATTCAATGTATACTGACCTACGAGAGAACTGTTTGGTTGTTTCGTATTCGATTCCGACAAACCGCAGCGTGCGATTTTCTGCTCCGACGTATTCCACCTTTCTTTGTTCCAACTTTCCGACCGGGTTTCTAGGATATAGAATTGATATATAAATACTGAATCAGGGAAATGTTTTCTTAAAAATATTTCTGTTTTAAATGACGATATATTATTAAAATTATGTTAAATCAATTAAGATGTTTTTATAACATATAATCTTAAAAATTTAAAATATTTTTATTTTATATAACATCATTATTTTTATCATTAATTTTTTTTTTATTCACTCACATTTTTCTCTTCATATACACTTGGACAAAATAATAAAGATTTATAAATTTAACATATTTTTTAATTATCGTGTCAAATCAATTTTTCGAAATCCATTTCGAATGGAAAGAGTATTATGTACTAAGTAGATAAGATAGATTCGACCTTTTATTATTTATAAAAATTACAAAAAAAGAAGAAGATAATACTTATTTATTTATTTTTTTTTTTTTTTCATTTCTCCATCCAAAACTGATAAGGTAGCGTTTTGGAAGTGTGACAGACCATATTCTTTTTTTGATTCGCACAACACGAGAACAATATCAAATCCCCAATCAATCAATCTCCGTGAGACAGAAGCAACCTAGCAAAGCGAAAGCCCAACAATGGCGTCGTCACCTCCGGCGATGAAATCGACGGCCGCCCTCATCCATCTTCCGATCACCGGTTTTCTGCTCATCTTTATCCTCCTCGCCGGAACCAAAGCCGAATCTAACAGTCAGCAGAGGGAGTTCGATTACTTCGCCTTAGCCCTTCAATGGCCCGGCACCGTGTGTCGGGGCACTCGACATTGCTGCTCCTCCAACGCCTGCTGTCGTCGGTAATCGATCCAACAATCTGTATCTTTTTCTGGTCTATTAAGTTGTGGTGCTTCTGATCTTGCCTTCGTATGGTTGCAATTAGTATGAAGTTTGTTGAGGATTGAATCAACTGCAATGTAGGTGAGATTGTGCTTTTTATGAATGCTGAGGTATGTGTGAATGTAATTGTCTAGCCGACGAACTATTTGTATCAAAAGTTAGGAGAGGCGATATCATGCTAGCTTTTAATCATCTTATATTACTACGTATCCAACTGTGTAAACTATGTGATCTGTTATGTTGACCTAGTTGAAAAAGCAACTAGCAGAACTCTGGGACGTGGATTTCAGATCTTTGAACTTCTCCTTATCTTTGAAAAGGATGTTTGAACTTCTTTTAAAGAATAAAAACATATCGAGTTTGTGTTTGCTTCGGCAGTATGATCCATAAGTTGAAAACTTCGTCGACCATGTCTTTAGTCAATTGTGTATTAATTGAAAAATGAGGTGTGCGAATCGCACTCTTTGTATATATCTGCTACAAAACTCTCTCTGTTATTTATGGAATTGGAGGATATATCATTAGAACCCAATGTGCCAACGCCTGATGAGAGGGGGAAGTTTCAACAGGAGATCGCTCAAGAAGCTGCCCTTAACATTTTCTTGGAGGTTTTGCTGTTTCGATATCCTTTGCGAAGCATATCAAACATAATGGATTGGTTGTATTTCTTATGAGGTCTGAGATGAAGATATGCATTGTCATCAACCTGCCTTATAAGAGAACTTCCCTGCCCTACACTAATTTTGTTTTCCTCCTTTTCCAGTTCAAATGATCTGAACGAGTTCACGATTCGTAAGTATTCTTCTATATATACCTAATTCTGATCCTTCTGCCACATGCTCCTTTCTCTTGAATAGCGTTGTCATTCTGGTTTCTTGAATTGCAATAACCGTAGCATAGCCAATTTGTTGATGTTGATCAGACTTACTCATCTTGTATCATGTGGGATGGTCTGGATTTATGTTAGTAATTTCTTACAATTATTGCTGCTTTCATGATGCAGATGGCTTGTGGCCTGACTACAATGATGGGACATGGCCTGCTTGTTGTAGCAACTCGAGGTTTGACATCAAAGAGGTATTGCAGTTTAGGATTTGATGTAGTTGTTGCTACTATAGTCTCACCTTTTCGACTGTCTAAACTCAAGTTTGCCAAAAATAAAGAGATCTAAGGGCTGTAGTATTTGAGGATCTTTTGATGATATTTGTGATGAAGGTAGGTAGTCACTTCCGATGATGTGTGCCAGTACTTGGTATGTCACTCCCAATTGATGGAGTTATTAACGATTGGCACTCCCAATCGATGGAGTTATATCAGATTTGTTCCATACCGGTGGTGGCTTTATTTAATCCTTGGTAATTCTGTTACCTGTTCTTGACCGTATTATAATGGGCATTGCTCCAGCCGCCTAAATGGTGCGTAATGAAGAATTTTGGTTTTCTATGCCATCTGTTTTGAGCTTCATAGTGAATTAGAACTTAGAAGCGGATGCTAATTCTTATGCCAAAAGTTGCCTCTTGAAATAATGTGCTATGATATTCTTAGCTTCTTATGATGGTTGTCTTGATCCATTTGCTAATTAGGTTAGGTCAGTTTTAACAGTAACGGAGTGATGCTTCCACATCCTTAGGTTTTATGCACTTGTGCAGTCATAGAACATGACAAGAAAGGCACACAATTGATCTGGTGTTTCTAGCTCATATGGTCTTTGTGCTTTCTACGATCTTATATTTTGCTCCAAAACTTCCTGGAAATGTTCGCTTTGCAGATCTCGACCCTGCATGATGCCTTGGATCATTACTGGCCATCAATGAGTTGTAGTTCTCCCTCAACATGCCATGGTCACAAAGGGTCATTTTGGGCACACGAGGTAACAGTGAATCAGCAGTTGTATAGTGTTCCTGACTTTCTGTTCCATGCAATGTTGCTGATGCTTTCCTTTCCATTTCTGCAATGGCTGGTTCTGCTATAAACATCCGCAGTGGGGTAACACTCTGCTTCTTTTCTCTGTACCATTGATACTACAATGCCTTATTGAGTTATTTGCATCTCTTTCTGATTGGGAATATCGTGGCCGAAGATTGCTAAATTATATTTCGAAACTTTGATCTTGCATGAGAAGTATTGCCTCCAATTGGCCATTCAGTCAAAGATGTTACTATATCTACATTCTTGTTTCGCATTAAAAGAGCATGCTCGTTGTCTTTAAATTTCCATACATCTATTTTATGTAATACTCTAATGGGTAGCCTCAATCCTTCTTTCAGAAAAGCATGGAACTTGCTCCTATCCAGTAATACGTGATGAATATGATTATTTCCTCAGGACCCTTAACGTCTATTTCAAATATAATGTGACAGTAAGTGTTTTCACGGCGTATTCCAGTATTGAATTTATAGAACTTATGATTTTGATCACTTTTTGCACGTTAGCTGTGCCTTTTTTGTTCCTCCTCTTCAATCCTCGCCCTTGATTTGGTGATCAGTTTTCTGTCAATTGTTGCTGCAGAGTGTTCTGAATGAAGCTGGATATGTCCCATCCAACTCGGAAAAATACCCTCTTGGAGGAATAGTGTCTGCTATTGAAAACGCTTTCCATGCAAGTCCATTGCTGGTTTGTTCAAAAGATGCCGTTGAAGAACTCCACTTATGCTTCTACAAGAATTTTGAGGTTATCATCTCCATTTTAGGATTTGACTTTCATGTTAATAGAAAATTCGTGCATATACTTGCCTCAGCCATTATTATTCATTCCTATGTATTGCTAAGGTTTCCTTAATGCACGATTAAGGTTTCAATTAATTATTAGTTCATCTGATCGGACAATATTACCTCAACGATCCATTTGCTCTATTTCATGCATCAACCAAAGCATCTCGAATCTCGATGGTGTATGCATATCATAACCAACGTGCTTGCATTAGGCATCCCTTTTGAAATTAAAAATGATGTGTTCTATAGTCAAGATGCAGAGCTGAGAGTTAAAGATTTGAAGATATAGTGTTTTGTGAAGCATGTATTAATATTTCAGGCTATTTATCTATTTATGCTGGATTTTTAAAATCTTTCCCCTCCAATGGGTTTGCTTTTTGTGTGGCATTCTAACTGCTTTGTTGCAGCCCCGAGACTGTGCACATTCTTCTAAAAGCTCTTGCCCTGATTATGTTAGCTTACCGGCAAAGACATCCTGGACCTCAGGTATGTTCCATCATCATTGTCATCTATTGTGTGTGATTGAAATCAATCATAAAATGCGAATGAATTGCAACATATGCCCATTATTACAATGTTAGTCCAAGTGTTTACTCTGTGCTCTTTTGTCCCATCACAAACTATTCCCCGTCTCTGTTTGCTGGAGTGCCAACTTGTAGGATCATTGTGAGCATCTATTGAGCCGAGAATGGTTTTGTTAGGTGGTGACTAGTGTGGCTTACTGCTGAACTCAGTAGTTCCCTAGTTTGTTTTGTTAAGAACGGTCATGGTAAATGGTCGCACCACTTTCATTGAACTTGAATTGACTTGCAGGTACAGGAAACATTGAGCAGGCAATTCCAACTTCATCCGGTTTTGGAGCTCTTTGATGCATATGCAAATTCCAAGATGTGCACCTGCCGTGACTGCATTGTAGTCTTGTTGAGTATATGAGTATGGAGTGACTGATCCCGACAAGCTCATGGAACTCAACGCGTTTGGCTTCCTCACATCTTGCCTTGTAAGATAGTGCTGTAGTAAAATTGACCATAATGAATACTGGTGTACCCAGAGGAGTTGTTCGAGCATATATGTCCATAGTATACTTTAATGGCAGTTCATTTGCATCCAATGCCTCGATAATTGTCATCGAAAATACAATGTCATGTTGTTACCTTTCTATATTCTTCACTCAGCTATTATACAAAGCTTTTATCCCATTATACGATGTTGTTTACATGGATATGGTGATGTCTGTCTTCTGTAGCATATAGTTATGATATATACTCTAGGACTTTATTCAAGCTCTTTTAAAGGTCCTCTCCCTCTCGTTCTTGGCATCAAACCCATTCTTTTAAATCTCCTTGCTTGTTTTTCAACGCGTCTATGCTAGACGTGTTTGTATTCTCCTAACCAAGTTTCTTATATCTTATCGTCTACGGACCCTGAATCTCATATATCGAATAGGTTGCATGGTTAAATACCAACATCTAGGAGTATCAACTCAGCAACCACATAATCAGTCTTTCTGTACGGCATGTCATGTTTCCGTTTTTCTAAGAGAAACTAAGGACCTACTAGTTTTTGATATCATTTTTATTTATGATTTTCTGGTTAATGAAATAAAAATGTTTGTTTAGGATTAATGTTTTTGTAACAGATGAACCGGAAATATTTTCTCAGTCCCACAAAAAATATAAGGCTTCCTTAATTTGGTTCTCCCATAAAAAAAATAAAAATTTTCATATTTGGAATTTTTTTTTACCAGAACACCAAAACAACGATTCAATCCATCCCATTATTTTTTTCCATTCATTTCTTTTTCTCACTCTTCTCTTTCACAAAATATAATAATAAAAACAAATAGATCATTTTTGTATTATTTAATGATACATAAATTCTCGTTTCAAGTTAGAGTGTTCATCTGTAGTAAGACAGGAGAAGTAAAAAAAAAACATCAGTTCTTCCTTCCTATGTCATTTCATTCTAATTTAATTATAATATTTATATATTTCATATTATTATATGCATACGAATACAAGTCTCGTTTTTTATATCAAATCATGTCTGATCATCCCGTAATATTTATTAGATTAAAATACATAAATTATATAACATTGATATTTCACAATAAATTTATAAAAAATAAAATAAAAATATATTTAATCGTCATATCAAATTTTAAACGAACGTTCGTATAAAATCAAACATTTATAATCAAATGAGGAGGTGGGAGCAGCATTCAATACCTCATCTCACCTTGGAAGAACCTCTGCCAGAGCACAATCCAAGGAAGGAAGAGACGAAAGCAAACAATGTCCCTGAATTCAAATGCGCAGCATCGCACCCGCAGACATCTCCTCCCTCCTAAAACTTTGCAAAACCCCCTCGCACATCCACCAAATCCACGCCTACACACTCCGCCTCGCCCTCGACCACGACAACCTCCTCCTTTCAAACCTCATCTCCGCTGCCTCCTCTCTCAACTGCTGCTCCGACTACACCCACTCCCTCTTCAACCACAAATCCCAGCCCGACGACATCTACCTCTTCAACAACGCGATCAAGACCCTGACTCTGCATAATCATCCCCATAAAGCGATCCAACTGTATAACGGGATTCAGAAAGCAGGGTTGCGGCCGGACTCGTATTCGTTCCCGTTTGTGCTGAAGGCGGCGGGGCAGGTTGAGGTGGTTTGGGCGGGGGAACAGGTTCATGGACAGGTGATCAGAATTGGGTTTGGGGCGGATGTTCATGTTGGGGCCGCGTTGGTGCGGTGTTACTCGGTTTGCGGGCGGGTTGGCGATGCACGGAAGGTGTTCGATGAAATGCAGGTAAGAGACGTTGCGTTGTGGAATGCGATGGTTGCGGGGTATGTTGGGTGTGGGGATATGGGGAAGGCGAGGGAGGTGTTTGAGGGGATGAAAGAGAGGAATGTGATTTCTTGGACGACGATGGTGTGTGGGTATGTGGACGTGAATGAGCCGGGGCAGGCGGTTGGTGTTTTTAGGAGGATGCAGGTTGCGGGGGTTGTGCCGGATGAGGTCGCGTTGTTGGCTGGACTATCGGCTTGTGCTGATTTGGGCGCGATTGAGCTGGGGGAGTGGATACATAACTATATCGATAAGCACAGTCTGTGTAGGATGGTGCCTCTTACCAATGCGCTTATCGATATGTATGTGAAATCAGGGAATATAACCAAGGCATTCGAAATATTCAAGAATATGGAACGTAGAAGTGTGATAACATGGACAACAATGATAGCAGGGCTTGCTCATCATGGGCTAGGGAGGCAAGCCCTGGACTTATTCTTTGACATGGAAAACGCTGGAGTTATGCCGAACGACATCACGTTCATAGCCATCCTTTCCGCTTGTAGCCATGTTGGACTCGTGGAACAAGGTCGCTTATATTTCACCACGATGAGTTCAAAGTACGGAATCAGACCGAAGATTGAGCATTACGGCTGCATGGTAGACTTGCTAGGCCGTGCTGGCCTTCTCAAAGAGGCGGAAGACATGATCATGAAAATGCCTTTCCAAGCAAATGCAGCTATATGGGGCTCTCTTCTTGCTTCTGCCAGGGTCCATGGAGACGCTGAGCTTGCAATGAGAGCCTTGGGTCACTTGTCAAGATTGGAGCCGAATCACAGTGGAAACTACTCCCTTGCTTCGAATACATACGCTGCTCTTGGTAGGTGGAATGAAGCCAGGAATGTGAGGAAGCTGATGAAGGACTCCGGTGTCAAGAAACTGACGGGAGGGAGCTCGATCGAGGTAGATAGTGTCATTCATGGTTTCGCTGCAGGCGACGAGTCTCATCCTGAAGAGCGGAAGGTGTATGAAGCTTTGCAAGAGATTAACTCTTGTTCCAAGATGTTGTATCATGATCATCAGATTGTTGAGTATGAAGGGATTATTGGATGATTTTATGAAATTCCCTTTATCAAATATTAATATAACTTTTTTACAATCTCAAATATTGATATGATAATACCAAAATTGTATTTCACAGTTATAAGACAACAACTTATTCATATATAATTTGTGAGGTAGATTTTAGCTGATTTTATACCAGTAAGGAAAATTTTGCATTGTCGAATCATAAAACGAATTAACTTTTTAAACATGTATTGAATATTAAGCTAAATCAAATCCTTACGATTTTTTATAAATTGATTTTTTATTTTTTCCTCTTGAAAAAACAAACCATCTTTGCACTTCTAACAAATAGATGATTGTTTTTTAATTATCGTGGAATCCCAATTATATTTTCTCTTTTTCATTTTGATTTCAGTGATCAAACACATCACCAAAGACAAAATGCTAACCAATTCAATTCACACCTAACCAAAATCAAAATAATCATGGAAACAACCCACCATATCATCGTCTTGTTTCTATATCCTAAGAGCTCTTTCGTCGAGCTCTCGCAATCAATTCCTACAACAGCCTCGCGGTGCCGATAGCACTTCGTCGATAACAATTTAAATGTCCAGTAACCTATTATATATATATATATATATATGATACTGACATCAATTTTTTATTCTAATAACCAACCATGAATTTATAACCAAACAGTCATTTTCACTAATTTAATGAATTATTTTCAACTTCTATCTTTTTTACTATATTTAAATCAAGAAGATTTATTTCCTTCTTTTGAGTCGAATACCACTAGACCAAATAAACTCATTAAGTTACAAATATATCCACAAAACCATTTCAATTTTTAATAAATATGAAAAGCCAATGTTTATTGAACATTTATTTCAAAAAGAATTCTATATTTCATTAAGATTTTTACAAGCATTTTATCAAACATCTAAAAACACTTTGATCTATCATAATTTAATTAATTCAATCAGGAAGAATAAGTTAAAACAGACCAGAGATTTCTATTTATATCTCTCTTTTTATATACGATTCCGACAAATATCACCATCTCTAGTGCTCTGCTTGCTATATCTCCTAAAGTTTATTTACACATGGCCAGGTTTAGGTAGTCAGTAAATCAGAAGAAATTGCAATATGAAATAAAAGAACGATCCACAACAAGATTACATCTGCTACAAGCCTGCATGAGTCACATAAACAGCACAACACTAACTCAAACTAAAAACACAGGGCCAGAGGCCATTGAATAGGCATTTGAAGCTGGTAATGAACTAGAAATGATGAAGTATCTACAATGTCCAAAAGCTCAAACTTTCGAAGATAAATAAGCAAGATAATCAAGAGTTTGAAATATCAGCAAAGGCTCTTAGCTCTTGTTATCCTAACTCTTCCTTGTTGATCTGAGCGACACAGAGTTTGAAGCAGCCAGGCGCTGCTTGAACAACTGAACCATAGAGTAAACCTGCCAAAAGAAGACACTTGAGACCTGACATCAAGAATACGAACACCAACTACGCATAACAGGACAATAGCTAATGACAAGGAAGAAATTAGTTCATATCCATACTGGAGAAAGTACTAATAGTAAAGCAACTCGTTGATGGGGTCCAACCCTCCAAGGTATGATTCCAAATATAAATTTAGTACTGACAAGGTTGGGTCTTGAATATTGAACGACTTAAAACAAAAAGGGCAGTCCACATTATTCCTCGAAAGAATTCTTTTCGATTGTGCAGCACGACAACAAGCTCAAAGTACAATCAAGGCGAATATGTTATGCTGCAGAAACCACCTAGAAAAGCAGGTAATCAGAGATGACATGAACATGTTTTTACAACTCATTACTGAGTTGGTCCGCGCATGAGTAAACCACGAATGCAAAATTATAACTCAGACGAAACCAGCTTTTGTTGTGCAAATTTGGCCAACATCTTTGAGCAGTCACCCAAGTTTTTCATGTCTGAGACTACTTTAAAAGTAAAAAGGATTATCTATTGAACCAATACCTTCCGCACACCAGACGTCAAGCCCATGGTCGAGAGACCCTCGCTGTCAACAAACTTCCACACTATAGTCCCATCATCTGGAACTATGAAGGCATCCATCCCACCTTCAACAGATGAATTACCAAGATCTAAGTTGGATGTATGAAAAAAATTCAGGATAAGAAAGAAGGGATAATGAGAGGAAAAAAGAGAAAGTGCAAGAGAGCACAAACCTTTTAGACATACAATCCTGTGTTCTACATACATCTTCAGTCGTATGTGGGAGAAAATGTGAACATATTCACCAACATCCTCCCTCAAAATCACGTCGCACGTTTTTCTTGCATCAAGATTCAATGAATTCTTCAGAAATTGATCAATAGCTTTTCTCCTTGCCGTTGCATCAGAGTCATGCTTCAGTAGCACAGATGGAAACTCCCAAAGGCCAGCAAGCAGGCCTTCATCTGGCCTCTTCACAATGATGTACAAGCTTTTAGAATTGCATTCTTCGGAGAAGTCTAAAGATTCGGTGATCTCCAAAACACAAACAGCAGAAAATTCATTTCTCTGCTTCGTCTTGACCACCTTTTGAGGATAATCGGTTACCATAAGGGAACTACTATCTCGGGACATAGCTAATGCATGGCATTGACCAGAAACAGGGCAGCTTGAACAGCTTGGGCTGGTAGGTGTGCATATTGTCGCACCAAGTTCCATCAGAGCCTGGTTGAAGTCTCCAGGCCTGTCAGGGTCCACAAGTTGCTCCGCAAGTTTCCTAACATAGAAGTTTCCAAAGCAGCTTAAAAGCATGGAATGCAGATTTGTCAGACGACGGTGCAAGTAAGATGAACAATAAAACCTAATCAAATACAGAAAAGCTTATAGTATATGTTTAGAATGACAGTCATAAAAAAATAAATAAACAGAAACAAAGTTCTATGACTTTTTCCCTTTTAAGGATTTTCATGTTAATTCAATCCATCCTCAAGTATCAAACTACTAGCATTAGCTATAGGTTGATCATAAACGATATCATACTGTGGCGGCAGAAGGCAAGGACAAGGTGTGGCTTACCAGAATTTCTTGACAGTCGACAAGTCCTTTGGATTAGCTGATATTGCCTTTAATCTGGCAAGCACTCTTACCACATTGCCGTCGACCACAGGAACTGCCTAATGTTAAAAATCATATGAGCAGACATGGAAATAGAACAACATCTGATGGAGCATAAAAATGAGCAAGAGCTGCTCACCTTGTTAAAAGCAATTGATGCAATTGCGCCTGCAGTGTAATTACCAATACCAGGAACCTTCTTAAGTTCCATGACAGATCGAGGGAATCTGCCACCTCCCTCAGTTATCTTTTTCGCTCCCTGAAGCCACAAAAAAGAATGGATTATGCTAAAGGATTTGCAAGTTTGAATTCTCATTTCTCATTGTTTGCGGATCATCCTTAAAACTGAGAATTTTATGTCATTGCAAGATACATTCAGATTGATCACATAATGGAATTGATGCATCTATGAGTTCTATCATTTGCAAACTTCAAGAAAAGCCATATAAGTTTGACTGGAAGAACATAAAATGATAAATGAAATACCCAGCAAACTTACGGACGAAAGTACAGGGCATAAACAAAATGCAAGTCATTATTCCTGGGAGAGACAAAGACGATTAAGAGAAGCAACAGCACAAAGTGTACCTCTAACAAATATCTTGCTCTTCTATAATATCCAAGACCTGCCCACATTTCATTTACCTCCTGCAAACAAAGCAATCCAAAAGCGAGATAATCAAAGCTCAATTTTTGAGACTTCATGGCAAAGAGGTTCACCAAAATAATCGGTGATAACAAGCGAACACAACAGCCTATTTGAAATTAGAATCCATATTACGTTTCTAGTTTAGTCAAAACCGAATCTTGACAAACAACAGGTAAACTAAACTTGGTCATGATCCAAGGTTATGCCTAAGAGTACCATGAATTAGGTAACCTTGGTGAATACCCAAACCCAAATGGTAATTAGTCAGACATCAATATAATCACCCCCTTTCATTGTAAGTACATTAAAAGAGAAGGTGAATCAGCTCTTCTTGCATCATTCAAGCTTAGCCTCAAACAACAACTCGGGTCATGAACGACTTTAGCCAGAAATGACACTACGAAGCCCTGAGCAACTCGGGTCAAGAGCAAGCTTGTTCCATTCCAACAAGTAATCAAACCCGACGAATGAACCCCGAACTCAACATTTCTCCTTTTTACCTCGAGAGAAGCAAGCGATAGATGATGAATTGAAGGCCACTTAGTCATCCACCTACGATAATAATCAACCACAGTAGCGACCCTCGTCTGCTGCAGCATCACCTCCGATACCCAAACCCCATACGCCCTCTTCTCCACCTCCACCTCCTCCTCCTCTTTAATCTCCTCTTCCCCTCTACGCCACGGCAGATCCCTTCGATTCTCATCATACCATTTCAACAACAATGCCCTAATTTCTATGATTTCAGCTTCTTTGAACCCTAATATGTCCTCAATGTCTCCTTCTTCTTCTCCCACCGCATTGTGGCTTGCATTTGCATTATTTCCCTTTGTGACTACTCGTCTCCTCCTCTTGATGGAAGCTGCCGGCGGAGATGTTGCAGGGGCGGCCGCGGGCGTGGTGGTGGGAGGAGGATTGTGGTTGCGTTTTTGGGTGGAGCGGAGAGATGTTGGCATGGTGAATGGAGTGAAGACGGCGGTGGAAAGCAGATTTGATGGGATTTTGGGTGAGATTTGAGGAACTGTTTCCCGCCCAGTTCAAGGGTTTTGCACCAAATGGTGTAGAACACCACTTCAATGGAGATTTTTAAGATGCACGCATATTTTTCGATGCTTGTAACTATGAGAGGAAAAGCAACGATGTTAGTGTGTTGGGACACGTTGGATATGTTTTTTTATCCAGAGCAGTGCCAAACATATTTGTGTATGTCATTTCGCTGTTAGTAAAATAATAAACGATTTCATTTTAAGAATATCAATAATATAATCTTTAAAATATTATCTATCATTTATAATATTATTTTAAATGATTGTGGATCATTTGTCGTGTACAGCAAAGAGAAAAGCTTTATCCCTATTTGTCATAAATTGATTGGTTTTTTTTTTTTTTTTGAGGAAATTATGATTGTATGGATCACAGCTTCATCCTTGTGACAACAATAACATTCATTTTTTCCTTGCCTGGTAAGAATTCATGTGATTTTGAGAGAACTTATGATTTATCGAAGCTTTATCATTATCACTTTAGAGTTCTAACTCAATGTTCAAAAGCTCGGCCCTCTAACCTACGGGTTTGAGTCTGAATGAAGGTGGCTCCGGAATGATGCCAATAAAGGTGGCTTCAGAGGTTGACAGTCCACAAGATTTTGAACAGATACTGTCGAGGCAATGCATAAACTGAAAGTTGGAGTTGAGAGGAAACACTCCAGTAGTCCGAGATAAGAATTCAAGCCACCCCCACATAAGAAAACAAGTGATCCTCGTCTTTCGATTTTGAGGAAGGATACATGGTAGAAATCTGTGACTCAAAAATCTGCTTAAATAAGCCAAGCGTCTCACAATGTCAGATGCAGAATCCGAGTTCCATGTTATCCAGGAAAATGATAGCAAGAGAATACATCAGCTGGACATGGCACAAAACCTGCATTGTGTGTTACAGTCGCAATCTCAGACATGAACAAGATACAAAGATCAGCTGCAGCACATTACAATTTCAACAACAGGACCTAACAGATGGATTGTTTAGGTAGAACTCGCCATCTCCATATATAAAATCCTCTCAGTGATACATGGAGCTGTATACAAGAGGCTCCCGACAACTATGCTGCAAGAACAAGAAACCCTGGATGCAAAACGAGGATCTCAAAAGAAAACGAAATCCACCAGCGTTCTAGAACCTGAAATGGTGTTCAGATTGCTATGTGGAGGTGAGCTGAATCTCATCCTTTGAAGACTGTTTAGGTGAGCGCGATGCCAACAGGATGCCAGCTGTAGATCCTTCTTTTGGTGAACTCCCAGCTACTAATGACGCTGCTTTTAGCCCTTTCCTCCTTTTCGCCTTCTGAGCCCAACCAAGAAGACCCGCTTGCACATGTTCGTCGAATATAGCCTTCTTGAAGCTACTTCCCATCTATGATGAAGACAACAAAGCTTCAGTTACCCAAAGCAACAAAGCTTTGCATACCGATGTAGAATATTACAAAGCACTTAAAGCGGGTTAATATATCCCGAGTAAAATGTGATACCGGAGAAGATTGATCAGGATAAGTCAAAGACTCAAAGTCATACTGAGATCGATAACTTGCCCTGAATATAGCACTTAACATAAGAAAATCTAATAGTAACTTAAAAATAAGAATACCTGTGTCACAATGGCATATAGAGGAAGGGTGCTGTAACTGCAGAGGACCTGAATAAAAACTCTGCAGAAAGAAGAGAGCTTTATCAAGAACTGTGGAAGAAAACAAACACAAAGATCAGATTTTATTTGGGTTTCACCAGCATAATCAACTAAATAGTGACTTCGATGACTACTTGATCTAAGACAATTATGCTCGAAGACAAAAGACAGCCATCATTGAAGTACAGTTGCGTTTATCAATAACTAGATCAAGATGAAGTCCCCTTCTTCATGCAGCTCTTTTAACATGTGAAGCCATAGGAACCGCAACTTCCATAAGGCAATGACCCAAATGGCCAAATGAAACAAGATCCATACTTCGACACAAGGAAACAAGGGTTGACTCGAGCGAAACTTTACCCTATAATAAGCCTGGGCACAATGTAACGCATTTGTCCCATTATGCAGGAGCCAAAGCCATATTGCACCTTCAGAGAGAATAAAAAACTGATTAGGTGGCCAGAAAATTTTCTTCTTTTGCTTTTCCCACAAATAGCAAACAAGGAGTAGAAGGAACCAGGAAATATGAGCTCACCCATATCCAGAAGAAATATGCAATCTCAAAGGAATTCTGGAATTGGATGAAATGGATCAAGACAAGGACAATCTCAGGACGGTTGAACCAGAAATGACGATCAGAAGGCCGGACCACCAGCTCTCCTTCTATGGCTACATGTTTCTCTGCAACCTCATGAGCCAGCTCACAGATCACATGCTCTAGCTTCGTGCCCACAGCAAGAAGAAGCTGAAATAAAAAAGGGTAATCATTGAGTTAAGAAAATGAAATAACCAATTTCAACATCAGGTGCAAGAGGGATCAAAGGTTTAATCAAATTAGAGTCGCTTACAATGAAAGGGATGAATGCTATCCAGAAATATGTATGCCACCCTTAATGAAAGAACTTTGTCAACATCAGAAGTCATGAATACAAAATAAGTTTGAAGGGACTGCAGTGAATTCTCGAGAAATCTATAACACGTCGGCGGTAAGATAGACAACTTAATGACTTCTGATAATGGGATTGCACTGTGACAGCCAACTACATTGGTGACAACTACATACTTTAGAATTAGTGCACAAACTAAAAACACATACCACTGACATTCAGCAGCAAGAAGACCACGACAAACAGCCAGAGATACCAGCTGCGCCCATAAATCAGCAATAAGCGCATGTCCATTGACAATCAAGAGATAGAAATAAGCATAGCTCAGGGTTCCTTTAGAAATTGCAACAAGTGTTTCTTAGATAAAATACTGCATAAATTACACATACCTTATACCAACAACAGCCTTAAAGTCATCTTCCAGGGCACGTATCATGTACTTGTGAAAATTAAACTTGGTATTTCCCTTATAATGTGTCTAAATTCAAGACAAAAGTGTCGTAAGAAATAAAATTGTAGGCCAAGAAATCAGATTCAGAGAATATGCAGATTATGCATGCACCACGCACCAGAGAAGGATCTTACCATGATAAATCCTAGTCGTAGTGTCAAGTAATCGGCTTTTGTAACAGAGGCATAGAATTGTTTGAAAAAGGAATTCTGAAAAACGAAAGGCAGCACAAACTTTAAAGAGTTAGGGAGGAGTGTCACATGTAATTTAGAATGCAGTAAGTTCCCTTAACACTAAACTGAATGGCTTCATTATTTGAAGTTATTTCAGGACAAATAATGACAGAAAACAACTTGTGCTGTGTGATTAGTTAACTTCCGGACTCCAGAATAAGCATACAGCCAACCAGAAAGAGAATGAATGTTCTACTTGAAGAAATACAAGAAATTCAAAAAAATGACGCAGAACCCAGAGAATACATGGCAATTCATATCACCTTGCAGCAAATCATGGACATTCAGAATGCACTCTGGAGAAGTTAATGTTCTTATCACTCAATGTTCATGACCCGTTTACCCAGAAATCAGACAGTGATAATGGCAGACGAACAGCAATAAGCTTTTGCATAAAGGATAAACTAGAGTGAAGTTCATGTTCAAAACATGACCAAAAGAGCAATATGATATATCATGTAGCTTGTAGGTGGAACTGCTAATACCCAAATAAATTAAGTCCGTGCTATAATTAGTTGCCATGCAGGAAAGAACACACAGATGATAAATTTCCTTACCACCCAACCCATTAAAGTCGAGTTCTCGCCGATACCAATGAAATGACCCTGAATGAACTCGTGCTCATGGACGTGGGTTATCTTTGGTCTCAGAGCTGCATTGCACTGTTCAATAATTAGAACACATGAGGAATATGTAGAAACAACATTAAGTCACTTCAAGCAAAAGGAATATGGAAAATATATTCTAGTGCAATAAAGTTGAAAAAAAGTAGCTCTTTCTAGAAAATAAAGAAATCTACATAAGCCACACAGTAAAACAACTGATGCATGCAGGAAAGTAAAATGGATGAAACCATTCTATTTTGCTATTATCATGAGGAAGAATTGAAATGACCAGAAAAAGGTAGGAATTGGTGGTAATTTCAGCTATAATCACCTTGCTCTGCGTCATA
>JAOVYX010017518.1:0-22065 GCA_035668315.1 Drosera spatulata
TCCATCCATGTCCTAATATGTCGTGGCATACCATCAACAATACGACAAAACTTATGCGCATTGTAACTATTCCTCTGATTTTCGATAACATTTACGACTTCAAACTACAAAATCAATGCCATGTCAGTGCAAAGAATATATATATATAAATTTAACAAGTAGTTGAACGTATCGTCACTTCTGTCCTTCAAATACCAATCTCATGACCCTCACATATAATGCACAAGTACACGTTTATCACATCAGCCAAAAGGACCTTATCATGAACAAGCTTCTAAATATCTTTTGCACTGAGATATGACCAAACTTTAGTATCCGGATGGACCCAAACCTCGTTACTGAATTGAAAAAAACAAAACAGCCAACGTATCAGTTTTTAGCCCCAACCGACATCATTGAATTAGAACTAAATATATATATAAGCATTAACTAACCTCAAATCCTCAGTTTTGTATACAAAAGTTTCGAAGGTTAACTTGTCAGCTTCGCCAAGTAGATTTATCCCAGAAAAATAGGTCTTCCCCTCGACGTTGTGTTTGCACGTCAACGCTTAACTAGTGTAACTCTCTCATATGATTTCCGCTTTCTCCTTCCTTTTTACTTGGTTCAATCTTTTACAATGGTCACGATTGAAGGACCCTCGTCGTTGGTTGTATCCTCTGCGACAACAGACGACTCCTTAACATATTCTTCATTTTCATTATCATAATCAACATGAACCCTTTCAATCTGCACACCGGAACCTCCTTTCTCTTCTCCAGCCAATTGTTTCTCATCCTCCTTATCCTTCACCGACTTCCTAATAGCTTCCTCATCCTTCATCAGCTTCTCCTCAGCCTCCTTATCCTCCACCCACTTCCCCACAGCCTCCTTATCCTCCATCAGCCTCTCCTCTTCCCCCTTGGCCTCCTCAATATCCTCCTTATCCTCCTCCTCATCCTCTTCCTGCTTCTCACTCTTCTCACTCTACTCACGCTCCTCAGTATCCTGCTCCTCACATTCCTCCTCCTCATCATGAATACCCACCTCCTTCAAATCCTCCTCCATGGGCCTCACAGAATAGGATTTCAGCCCTCTCAGTTCATCCTTTACCTCCATCACATCTTTTTGCAGAGAAATAACATGGTGCACAAGTACCTAACCAATGATCAAACATAAATGAATCAAATATAATAGACCAAGCATCATATATTTTAGTATAGCTATAACACAATGCAATTCATTAGGCAATTATCTTAGCATATGAATATCATTTTACAATACAAAAATATGACCTTTCAGTTCATAATTAGCACATCACAGTTACAGTGTGGAGATAATCATTTGACTGTATTACCTGCTCTTGAGGTCGGACCATACACTTAAGAAATACTTCTTCCTTTATGATTAGGGTGAAATCCACAATCTGTGCAGTGTTGACGCCTGAGAGCAACAGAAAGGTAGCAGCCACATCGTGTGGGCATTTCTTGTCCTCCCACCTGAACAATCATGGGATGCTAACTACCTTCATAGAATGCAAAATCACTTCATCGAGATGCTCATAAACCCAAACCTAGATACAATATTTAAATATTAACGTATATCGTATATAATCAACACTAGTATCAAATAAACACAATCACACTCAACGCTTACCAACAATCCAATCGCACATCCGTCGAAGTATTTTTCAGCTCCTTCCTTCTTGTTTCTCCTCGATCCCTCATATTTGAACTTTTTTATAGATTCAAGATGGAATTCGAAAACAAATGTTCCCCAATTATGTTGTTCAACCATATCCAAATCATCCACATAAGGGAATAAAAAACGGTATGTATTTATCGAGCTTAACGGGAAGAGAATGCAATTACAAACCAACAATGTGAAATATCTAACGAAATTGTCGGCCCCCTCGACATCCTCGGATGTACATAGGCTGAGCATTTTTTCTGAATAGAGCTGCCTGGTCGCATCAGATCTTTCCCATAATTTTTTCAACGTCATACTCTTATATTTTGCCTTGAAATTTATATGCAAACCATCGTTACGCAACCCAACAATCACACTACCATGATCCTTCTTCAATTCGACAAATGTATTGTCGACCCCTATACTAATTCCTGGACGGCTTGAGTGAAGCTCAAATTTGCTCAAAATATCAAGAAGTCGAGGGGTGCTTACAAGAAGTTTTGGACAATCATGGAAATAATGAAAAGACGTTGATTTCAACTTCCTCAAGCACAAATCAAAAATCTTGGCCTTCATTTCTACCATTTTTTGGCTGAAATACGAAGGAGAACATCAGCATTACAACTCCATCGTCTTCCTCTTCTTCTTCGAGTCGTTCACTTCAGTTGATGTCTCTCCTACTTGCTTTCTTCGATTAACAGCAGGCGTTGCCGCTCTTTGCTTCGATTTTTTCCCATTTTGAGTGAATCGTTTTCTATTTAGGGTTTAGGTTTCCATAATTGAAACAAGAATTAGGAGGATTCGGGTAACATGAGTGGATGAATTGGATTAATTGAGATCTAGGGTTCTTAAGGAATTTGAAGAGGGATTGGGGAACTGGAAGGAGTGTTCGTGGAGCGATGCGCAAAGGGTAGTTTGATTCAGGAATAAGAAGACAATGTGGACATAAGGTGACTTTGGGATAGCATGGTAATTTTGAGTCCTTTAAGGAGTGAAATATAGGGATAATTTAATTGAGGGAGTAAAGTTTATGATGAAATATTTTAGGGAGTGAATTGTATTGAAACATTGATTTAGAGCTATATCAACAAGTTTCCCTATATCTTTTGCTTTCAACACTTATGTCTTATACCTCAGTGTAGGAAATGAAGTGTAAAACCGACATACTCCCTCTCTCTATTTCATAATATAAGCAATATTTGTCTGTTTGAATCGTTCCAAAATATATATATAACATATCATATTTATTAACTTTTTTACATAAAAAATATCAAAATAAATCATCATCTATCACAATATATTCATTATTTTTTACTCACAACTATTACAGTAAATCTTATTATCATTAAAAAAAATATTGTTTTTTAATAAATTTCATAAAATTTAATACACATATTAATCTGTGTGTTGGATTAATGCGTTGTCTATGTTACAAAATGAGATGATAATATAAATGAGCTTTATGCTCTTGGCCTTTTTCTTTATAGTGCTCGATATCAGAGTGCTTTTGACAGTGCTCGATATCAGAGTGCTTTTTCTATCGTATCGTAAAGCATTATGTTGAACAAACCATATCGGATCGCCGCCGTCGATCACTAATCAACCCTTGTTCTCCCACTCCCTCTCAACCACCACCACACTCTCCCCCGCCCCCAATGAAATGCCCGCCTCGGTGGCCAGAAACCTGAGCTCATTATTCCGCCCCTCCGCCGCCTCCGTCGTCGCCGCCGCATCTAAACTCTCCGAGAAACTCTCTCCTCCTCTCCCTCCTCCTCCTCTTGCTGGAGACGAAGCCCTAACGCAGTGTGTTTCCTTGCTTGATGATGTTTTGTTGGGCAAGGCGAAGGCGAAGAAGAAGAAGAAGAGTGATGAGTCGGAGAGATGTGAGGATGATGTCAATCGTCCTGTTTGGGGCAGCCTTGGCGACCAGTCTCTCACCTCCTCCTCCTGCGGTGTGTGTGATGTCTCACTATGACTAATGCTGCTGCCGCTACATTGTCTAATTTTGGGGCTTTTTTGCATTAGTTTTTGGTGTTTTCCAGATCGTGTTGTTTTTGGGTGTTTGCGGTTAGGGTTTCTTCTTGTTGATGTTTGCTTAAAATGTTTGAATGTTGATTTGGTGAGTCGGAGATGAAAGTAGTTTATTTTTGTTATGAAGTGGATTTGGGCTTTGTGGTAAAGTTGGTTCCTCAACACAGTTTTGAAGCAGAGTTGAGTTCGAATTATACGACCTTTGTTTGAGACATTGCTTGGAAGTGTTGGTGTGCTGTCTCACTACTTGTCCTACTACATCGTCTAATTTCCTTCCTTTTTGTATTAGTTTTTGGTATTTGTGGGATTGTGTTGTCTTTCGGTGTTTGGGGTTGGGGTTTCTTGTGGTTGTTTTTTGCTTAACATGCTTGATTGTTGACTCAAAGAGTCAGTGATGAAAGTAGTTTATGATTGTTATGATGTAAATTTGAGATTTCTGATAAAGTTCGTCTGGTTCCTCAACATGGTGTTAAAGCAGAGTCGAGTTCGAATTTTTCGAGTAGCGACACTTGTTCGACACTTGTCATGTAGGTTTCTTAGCAGGACTCATAGACTTTCAGAGTATAGTGAGGGAATTAGGGAGATAGTGTTGGAGGTTCCGTATAGGCGAGGCCAGAATGAGGATGATGATCCTAATCCTGTTAATGGTTGCAACTTTGGTTGGAGAGCAGCAAATTCTAAATGTTCTTTGTAGACTTAGCTTCAATTGCCAATTGGTACAGTAATGTCATGTTGAAATTTAGGGCTTCAGCAGGTGGGTCATGGGAGTTGGTGGTGGGGTGTTCATGATGGGACTATTATACCCAACAAAAAAAAAAAAAAAAGGATTGTGCATTCTTCAAATCTGTTCAGCTAGTTGCCACCATTTCTATTTCCCAGTGTTTAGCTAGCTACCATCAGTCCTTGATGGCTAAGGCTGGCTCGAATAATGGCTTCTTCTTTTTTCTTTTTTCTTTTTTCTTTTTTCTTTTTTCTTTTTTCTTTTTTCTAATCTTGAATCCTTTTACTTGATCCTGCTTTTCAGTTACTTAGCTAATTTGCTTGAAATTGTGTTCCTAGTTTCCTCCTGTCTTTGATCTTTTCTGATCTAAATTCTACACGTTTTGGAATACTGAACATCAGCCTTATTTGGGGAGATTCTCACCTCTTCAGTTGCACTTTTGTATTATCTTTATTATGGATTTTTCGTTGGACGGGTGAGGATGGTGGAGTCACCTTCTAGTGCCTGTGGAATAGATTCCCCCCCTCCCTCCCTTTCTCCCTCCGTCTCTCCCTTGTTTTGTGGAATAGATATGCTTTCATTCAAAGATGAAGCTAAAAGTGGACGCGAGAGAGACTCTTGATATCGTAATACCCAAGGTTCAACTACTATAACAAAACAAGATTTCGAGGATGAGATTCCTATGTTGCTAAGAGCCTCTTGGGGTAGTTTTAAAGCACCTAGGTGGATAAATAGCACTTTTGCAGAACGCAGGTCTCAAGTTTAGGGTTTTAGTTATGTGAAACGAGAACTGTACCATCTTGTAATAGCAGGCATAATTATGAGCATTTTCATAAATTTCAACAACATTGCTTCATTTTCTACCAGATTGTATTGGCTGAAATGACATTCTACCATAATCATGCATTGAAGACAATTTACTTCACCAAATTTTTATCTGCCTGTTCTGGATTTTATATTCCGTGTTTCTTTATCTAGTGATGACTTTCAGGCTTACGTGGTTACTTTTATGTTTTAAGGACTTATTTAGTTTTCTGGCCATTGTCAGGTGTCTTTAAATTATGTAATTAAAATTGAACTTGGGTGTTGCTTTGTCTTCTATGCACATTATCATATATTGTATTACATTGTAAAGAAAGTACAAAAGGGAAAAAATGAAGTTTTTTTTTTTTTGTGTTTTTTGTTTTTTGAGACATGTTTTGTGTTATTTGGCCAATTTTGAGTCTCTTATTTCGTTCTTGACTTGACTTTATTTATGCAGAAGATTCAGCATCAGATATCTCTTCAATTCTTTGTGGTAAGCATATATTGTTGCCCTCGTTTTATATCCTTGGTTCAAAACCTATCCTTGATGATTGTGCATGATCAAGTACAGAAGGAAGTTCTGTGCTGGTGTAACTTTGAGTAAATGTCAGTTTTTTTCCTGAAGGTGTAACTACCATCCTTTTCTAGTAACCAGTTAGTAGCTAGTTTATTTTTGCAACAACAGATCATATATCATCTTGTGGGCATTGATGTCAATATGTGCTATCCGGAAACAGCGAGAGGTTTATGGAGCCATTTTTGAGGTGTAGAACTTGATCAAGGCTTGTGGTTGCTGCAATATGTGATGTGTAGATTGGCCCAAGTTATCTGGTCTGTTGCCTATTCTCGAGGATTAGTAATCAGTTATTGGAGAACATGGTTATTTAAACAAAAATCTTTTAGGAATATGGCAAAATTGTGGATCTCCCTTCCTCTCCCCAGCTCCCCCAAACCTTACAATCTTGTTGAGCCTCATGCCTTCTTTTTTTTTTTTTTTTTCTCTTATACTCTTTTTTTCTTTCCTTTCTTTTCGTTTTTTATCTTTCTTTAAAACTCTTTTTACGATATGTAGTCTCATCATTCTTTTGTTATTTTGATAGAACTAGAATACTAATATGTGCGCTACACGGCTAAAGATTATAATAAAAATATAATATTTAATTAACTTAAGTATAATTATATCCGGTTGTGTATATGTCGTATAAAAGATTTGAAAATTTTTATGGTCTTAGGCAATATTTATGTATTATCATTCAAAATCAATTATTAGGGGGAAAAAAACATGAATAGTAGAGATCACAATATTCATTATAAACATTAGTAGATGGATAAAAAAATTATATAAGATATAGTTGTTGAGTTCTTTTTGGGGAAAATAACAGTAAACCCCACTAAACTATTTCTCGGTTATACTTAGCCCCCTTAAACTTAAAAAGTTTGCACTTAACCCCCTCCGTCTATGGGGGTAATGTGCAAACGTACATTTCCGTTAATATTGAACCACACGCCCATAGAACTGCGTTTTGGACTGCTTCCTCTTCAAATTCATTCTTGATTTGACCAAACTACCCTCAGCTCTCTCCTCTTCACCCTATCAAAATCGTACACCAAAACTTCTCCCATTCTACATCCAAATCCTCCAATTCAGCTCAAATGAAATCCTTCATTAGTTGCTCTAATAATCCTTCATATGAAACTTCTAACTGCTAAAGTTTCACCCAAACATCATAAAAATCTGCATCCAAACCCCAAATTTTTATGGTGAAGAAGCAGTATGGAGAATAGATTGGTGATGAGGAGGACAAAACAGGAAGTTCCTCGAAAGATCTTTCAATGAAGCAATTTTCGTAGTGTTTTTTCCTTCAGATTTCCACGAATTCCCTTATCTTGAGCTCAATCAAGATGAATCCTTATCTTGAAGTTACTCGAAATTATTTCTTACCTGTGAAATTGAACCCAATCAAATTCTCATTTGAAAATCATGGGTTCGCCTTCCTTTGTTTTCTCTTGGAAACAACACAAAACCCCAAAATTCATTCTTGAATCCCAACCTCCAAGGTCAATTTCTGGTCATGCGGCATCATCTTGTTCATCCTCATATTATTTTCAAGAAATTCTTTTTTTTTTTTCCTGAATTCTAATTTTAAAGCTTTGTGTTACGGCAGAGCACAACTGTTTACCATAATTTATTCAAGTATGTTGAGTATTGAAATTCAGGTGAGGCAATGCATCGTTGCCAACATGCGGCCATGATCCAGAGGTTGAAACTAGGAAATTGAGGGTTAAACTAGTCTTTTGGTGTTTGTCATTGACGGTGTTAAGTTCCAAATATACGGAACGAGGTTAATTGCTCATTTACAAAGTTTGAAAGGGTTAAGTGCTTCCGTTCGATAGTTCATCAGGATTTTATGCTATTTTTCCTTCTTTTTGTTTAGTGAAATGATTGTATACAATTTTTTCTTATTGTAACTGTCAGTATTGTGATATGATTTTTATGATCTTTTATTTTTTTCTATAGAGATATGTTTTTTTTTTTCTATGAGTACATGGATATGTTTTTCTTAGAATCAATCTAAACCGTTTAAATCATAATCAAAGACAATGGAATTAATTGGATAGAAATTATTTTAGTTGAATAAAACTCAATTACTTGATTATCCTTTAAAATTTTCAAAAAGTCATCCAGATGATTTGTCATCTGAAATTTTTGTGTAATTATATATACTAGAATACTAACCGGTGAGTTGCACAATAAAAGATCATAGTAGATAAAAGTAACATTAGATTAATATAAATATCCATGTCACATAGGAGATTATGAATTTTTTGATCATTTTATGAAATCAAGATAATCCAATTCAATCCATATATAATATTGCAAATATAATTTGATGGTTTTATAAAAAAAACATTTCAACATTTCTAAATGAATTTATCTAAGTCTTTAAGCTACTTATTACTTTTTTTAAACATTGGTTACATTATAATACTCATAATATACGATATAATTGTCAATTTTTTCAAAATAAAATAATTCTATAAAGAATCTTTTAGTTATTTTACAAGTAGTAATTATTTTTCTTACATATCTAATTTGTATACATGGTTATTACGATTTGTTTCCTTTTGCTCACAAAGTTAAATTAAATTTTCCAGATTTAAATTTTTGAATAAGAGTAATTTGATGTATTAGTTAGTGTTGTGAAAGTTGAGCATAAGTTTGATATTTTATACCACCTCCGTGATTCCGTCCCACATAAATTCTTTTTGGGAGGTCCTACCAAAATTACAATATTATCATATTTGGAAATTTTTTTCTACAAAAATACCAAAACATCGTTACTTTTAAATTTTTATCACATCAGTTGATAACACTACCACTTCTTCTTTTCTTTTTCTCACTCACTCACACAAGTCAAAGGACAAAGTGTTCTTTGCAACAAAAATCAACACACATATAAATTATCGTTTCAAATCAAAGTGTTGGAATGTGGGACGAAAGGAGTATTTGGGTTTGCCGAATATGTGGCATGCTATGCACAACAATGTAGATTTTAAGTTAATTGATTTGTGAATTTTTGTTGTTTCACTTTCTTTTTATTTTTTATTCGAATTTCAAAAAATCATCAACTAGAAATTTCCACCATTAGGTCCTCCTTTTCACCCCCTAACTTTATGTATGGCATGTCACGCAAACGTTTTTCCCTTTATATTTTACTTTATTGAACATTAAAATTTTTTAAATAACAAGAGTGCCCTGTCATGCTGTCATGTTGTCATGCCATCATGTGGTTTGCTATCCAGATGGTTTGTTTTCAAGACGTTTTGTATAATTATATATATGATAGATAATAGATTCATGGACTTTTAGTAAGATTCTGCTTCAACGCTTTAAAAGAAAACAAATACGTATAGTTAGGTGCAAAGCTCATAAAAGATACGAGTATTTGAGACAATATGCTCTGGAAACTTGATTATTTGAGGGTCAATTTCCTCGAAAAGCTTGAGATTCTAAGTTAAAAGTTTTTAACTGTTTTGAGAGGCATTCTTTGTATATGTAGAATTGAGCGTGAAAGGATTTCAAGTGTTTTTGAGAGGCCCCTTGAGAAGTGTTTTTTCATGTTGGGAAAATGATCTGATGAGGTTCTGGACACCAATGTGTTGAAGGCTTATGAGTTACATCACCCTCAATTTTATTTTCTTGATGAAAGGTTAACTTGTCTGCTGTATGACTGTTTTGATAGATGGGTCATGTTTTTGTGGTATTCAATTATTGAATGCCATTGTTGGAAATGACTCATGTAACAGAGAATAATTGTTGTTTTTTCTTCAAAGTCTTTGTTGCTAGCATCACATGAAACAGTATCCATGATACTTGTGGTAATATCTTCTTGAACAATTCACACATACTATTTTTTATGCATGATTTTCACATTGTAATTTTAAGAATAATTTCTGTTAACACAGGAGAAACTTACGATTTTTTTCCCACCTGATTAAGAATAAGTTATTAGATCTTCTAAATGAACTGACAAAAAGGTGATTTTAGGCGGAACTTATTTTCTGTTCTTTCAGCAGCTTTTGAGCTCAAAGAAGCTGAAATGAACATGGAACTGCTCTAATCATGGGCTCCTTCATACATGGTTGCTCTAATTTAGGTTTTTGGAGGGCTAGGTGCTTTGGGTTTAGCTGAAAGGCAATTACAAGGAAAAATAATACAAGTTGCATTGAAAACTAGCTGGTGAGTGATGGCATTGAAAACAAGAATTCTCACGACTAGCTGTCAATAAGTTCCGAAAGGTTTTGGCATATGCTGATGGAGGCATAAGAGAATGACATCAGTATATCTATGTAGCCGATTCCGTATGATGAAGGATTTTCATCATTTTGCTTATTTTTTTGGTACTAGTATCTCCTTTTTTTTCAGTCTTCATAGTTATGAGGTTAATTGAATACCTCAGGATCCGAGGACTCAGACTCCCTGTGTTCATCTGATGCCCAGGAGCTTCGCAATGAGAAATCTTATGACCAAATTCTTCAATGCTTCTGTCTATTGAAACCGAAGATGAAGACAAAATTTATGAGCTTCTTTGTGAAATTACCCTCAAGAAATGTGAAAAGGACCTTGATTTTCAATGTAGGTTTCTTTGCATTGTAGCTTATTTTAATTTTAGTTATCACCCTTGCTTCTCTAATCCAGTAAGGTTGGTCAGCTTGTTAGTTTGAGGAATTGATTTGAAGCCATCTCCCGGCTAGCATATGAGTACCCATTGTTGCCTTGCAAGTTTAGGTGCCTAGGTTTGTTGTATCTTGTAATTAATTACTTTCATAGTGCAGACGAGAAACATGTGCTTGTTACAGACAAAGCTAATGCAATGTAACATTTAGCAGGAAGTGGCTTTATACACTGAAAAAAGCGGGCACCATTTGAAATTGTTGCAAAATGTGAATTTAGATGCACGTTGCTGAGAATTAAATTTCAAGTTTATATATCACCAAAAGTAAACTTCCATAAAGCATTGGCACGGTGTGGCAACAGTTAATGCTTGTTCTTAGGTGCAATGCTGTATTGGCGTGGGAATATGTAGTTATTGTATCCTTGTGAATTTTGTGGTTTGGCAGCATGGTTGCTGAGTTAAAAATATCATTAAAGAGCTTTTACCATCAGTTTGAGCTTTTGCTACAGTTTATTTGAACTCATGATGTCATGCCAACCTGCTCTCACACCATGTTTTAGAAAGTAACTTTTACAAATATTTGACTGGCAATGGAAAACCTACGGTACTATATGTATAGTTACAGTTGCATATGATGTATCTTCTTCCAATACATCATAATGAACCAACTGGAATGTGTGCTGTCAATGTTTTTAGTTCATTGAGGATCAGGAGCATGCACCCCGCATAAATTTACAGCACTCTACTTATCCCTATGATCCTCTCGTCCATGTGACTAATAGCAGTTCATCTTAATCATGAGGCTTAATGTTTCTCTGTGTATCTGAAATGGACCTTGTTAGCCATGTATGAAGTGATCATAGCATTATTTTGGGTGCATCAATATAGGTGCATGCTGTGATTTGCCCTTGAAGTATCATTTATTGCAAATCCGAGTTTAAATGGCATCTGAGAAGGCAATTATGTTACGTTGACAATGAGTTCCTCATATGCACAGGATCGTGAAGTAATATGATGTATTAGCTGGAACGCTAATAATCAAAAGTGTGTTATTACTTTCCTTGGCTTTCTCTTGATGTGTTTATTTTATGAAAAACTCCGTGGACTCTATTGACTTGAATTTCATCCCTGTCCCTCCTATAATTTCTCTTGATTGTTTTTGTTAATTATATCCTGAAGGGATAAGAAATCTTATATGAAGTGATCTAATCTAATTTCTTTACATAAAAGTATCATCTTGGTAAAGTCCTAACAAGATATTCTGACGCTTTGATCTTTCTTCTGATTTATAGCAGAATGTGCTCACTATTATTCTCTGATGCTTCAGGTAATCTTTGATGATGGAGTGAGTACCTGCGAAAAACATTAATGAAATTAGAAGTGCCCTTCTGATGGCTCTTGCATCGAATGGTAAAATTTCTGATGCCCTTGAAGTCTGAGAGTGGGTCAACTGTAGAGCCAAAGGCCTTGGTCTCTCTCGCGGTATGCTTATTTATCTTTGAACTTTTAGTATAGTACTAGTTGTATTCTAGTGCAATGTTGTTTGCCATACTGTGAGCTATAGGTACAAGTTCTTTGCATACTTTTAGTAGAGGACCATGATTTAGAATTAAGAATCTGAATTTAATGATTGAAGATACTAGTGGATTGGAAAAGATAATGCAGGCGACTCATGGAATATATGATCTCAAAATTTGTCGCATAGTCAGAGTATGATATTAGTTCCCTGTGGTCTATAGTCTGACTTTCGTCTCTTTGTTTTGGTATCCTTGGTACCCTTTTTCCCTGTTTGTTTGATTAAGTTTTCCGAGCTTCGCTTTCACTAATATTTATTTCTGGTGGGCCTCATTGTTGGATGCTTGTCTCCCAGGAGCACATGGAATCTGCAGGACAGCTGCCTAGGTTACTTCAGATTCTTGATGAACTGACTTATTCTTTTTACTGGATAGATGGTTGCAGCAGAGTCATTTTGTATTGTGTCAGACACAAAGATTTAAGGTTTGTTTCAATGATGTGATTAGGTGATTGGCTTTATCGCAAATTCCTCTCAATTTTGGAGTATGCTTCCTTTCAATTGTCTTTTTACTTCTAGATCTGCCGTTGATTTGCTGAAGAAACTAAAGGATGCGTTTAATGATGACGAACTCGCTGGCGAAGTTCTTTTTGACGAGGTATATTTCTTGTTTTACTGTCTGCTTAAGGAGCTACTTTTTTGTTTGAAGACATTGGACAACCCCGTCAATGAGATTTGCAAGACTAGAAACTGCAATTGATCTAAAGACCTTGCACAAGCCCTCTCAATAAGAATGGCCATTCTCATCTGAACTTGTTGGTTTGTAGGAATCTGATTTTCCTTTTCAATAATGTCTTGAATACTATGTACTCTGCATCTGATTATATGTTCACTTGTTCTCGTATATATGCTTTTGGCTATCTATGGATTTCGATTTTGTAATTACCTGAATGTGGAATGTGTATGCAGGTCTTTTCTCAAATTGTTGAGATGGAGCCGTCAGGTTTACAACTGGGCCTTGACTTGCTTCAGATGATAAAGAACGAACTCAAAATTCGTCCTTCCAGGAAATGCCTAGATTTTTTTCTTAGCGCTTGTGCCAGTGCGAAGGATGCAAAAAGTGCTCCTTTGATTTGGAAGGAATATGAAATGGCTGGCCTACCTTACAATCTTGTGACTTCCTTAAAGTTAGTCTTTCTTGCTATTCATATATCCTCTTTTTTATCTTCGTGGAAGTTGAGAACTGATCTTTCGTCGTGGAGATGCTCCGGTAAGTACAAGTTAATTGTGGTTGATAAAGAATTGCATTAAGCTTAGGAACATGGATAAAACAAATGCTGAATGAGATGAGAAATAGAGCTCCATTCATCATGATCTGACCTGCAGAATTTTCTATTGATATATACGTTTTAACTTCTTCTTTCGGGATTTTTGCATATAACCACCTCAAATGTTTAAAAACTTTCAAAAAACCACCTCAAATCTTCATATTTATAAAAACACTATCCAATTTTAACAATTTTTACATAATACCCGTTGCCGTTAGTAAATTCATTAACTTTAACAATTCTTGTAATTTTTCTCTTTTTTTCTTATTTAATATTTTCATCTTTATACCCTAAAGAACAATCATTATGATTTGAGTGTTCGAATTAGATAAATTTAATAAGATAACTAAGATTTGAGATACAGAAAAGTTGACGAAATTGAAAAAATAATGTGAAAATCATAGGTTTTCATACAAAGGGATGAAAAAAGCTACGTTGATGAATAGATTAGACAAAAGAACAAAAAATCGTTCAAGATAATGATTTTAATGATAACAATTATTTTGAATATATTATATCATTATAGTAGTGTTTATATCATTATAGTAGTGTTTTTGAAAATATCATATGATTTGAGTGGTGTTTTTCAAAATTTCATATGATTTGAGTAATGTTTTTGTAAATATGAAGATTTGATGTGGTTTTTCATAAAAGATTTGTGGAGGTTATATGTAAAAATCTTTTTTCTTTTCTTTTTGGTAAATATATACGTTAGTTATTAGTGTTATTAGTGTTGACGTGAAGTACTGTCTCAATGGTGTCCAGAATCTTGGAACTTGTATATCATAGTTCTCCTTGTATCAAACTGAAATCCTTGTTGATATAATTTCCAATTCTTGGTTGCTCAGTGCCCAGTTAACTTCCTTTACACCCCCCGGTTACATCCATTCTTCCTCTTCCATGCCATGCAGGCATCAAGATCCATAAAAATTTGCCTTAGCTCATGGATTTTCTGGTTATAGTAATTCAGTGTATGGTCTGCCAGGTGGTATCAGGCATATGACTTATTTCTCCTGTACAAAGCGTCTTAAGATGAAGCGTGTTAAATCTTTTTGGTGCTACATGGCCAAGTTTTCTTTTGACCGATATTGTTTTGAAACCCCTTTTCTTAACCTCTTTAGCCATCATACTGATATGGTTAATGAAACATGTAGTTGATACCTTCACGGCACTTATGACCTTCATATCGTCTATTTGTTTCATTTTGGGTGAGTTTCTCGTGCAGGATGTATCAGGCGCTTATGGCATCTAGTGATTTTGGGTCTGCTGCTAAAGTGCTGACTAGAATTCCTAAGGATGATTCCCATGTACGGTCTATCCTTCTTGCTTGCGAAACCATGTATGGGAAGCCTATTGAGAAAGATATCAAGGACAAGATTGTGATATTGAAAAAGAAGAGAGTTAAGTGGCTGAACAAATTATTGAGCTGAAAGATTCCAGAAGGGCCGGAAGTTTTTTGGCCAAGTGAGTGGCGGAGTAGGCAGGTCCTGTTTGCCAAAATGCCATGTACTGGACAACATTTTGTATCTGATCACTTATGATCTAAAAATGCCCTTCATATAAGCCCTATTGTCTGTTAGCATTGCTTCTGTTAGTTTTTGGCTGGGTTCGCCGCTTCTTGTATCCTTTTTTCGGACTCAATCACTCGGAGAGATGTGGCAAACTTTAGCCAGTAAACACGGAACTCGACCTTGACCCAAGGAAAGGGAGGAATAAAGACGATCCTCTACTGGACGACTACATGCTGCAGTCTTAGAGCAGTTCTGTTTGCCACTATTTGTATAATTGCTTGCAGCATAAGGTCTGCAGCTGCCCCTTGCTCAAGTGGAAAGAATTGAATGGAGGAGAACATTTTCTACAAAATATGAAAAATGTCATGCCGTTGAATTGACCCGTTTCTAGCGTAGCGCCGTACGTCAATTGTTTGCAAACTGTCGAGTACAAAACCTACTCTAGTCTGACTTGGGTATGAAAATCGACTCAACTGGGCACCGATTTCAGGTCTAGAGAGCTTGAAGAGTTCAACTCAAATCAATATAATATATAATTGCATTATCAAAAAACATCAATATAGTAGGCAATAAAAAAAGGAATATCATGATATATCGTGATATGTCATGAGTATTAATTATCGTGAAAACCTTTAATTATAATTAAATCTATTATTACTGTCTCATTATAATTTTGTGAAAAATTGCATTTAACCAAACAACAGACAATTCCTAAAAGGATTTTGTTACCATGGAAAGGAAACATAAACCTTAATTACAATGGAAGCCTATCAAATCTATTATCTATTATTTATTATTATTATTAATTAGTTATATAATATCCATTGGCAAGCGGGACGTCATAACAGACAATGGTATTTCATGGGCATTAATTACCATGGAAACTTATCAAATCTATTATATATATCTACTGTCAATTATATCATGGTTTGTGTCTTTACAATATAATCATAGATCTTAGATTTATATCAATCAATCAATACAAAAAAATAAAAATAAAAAAATTCCACGTGTACCGTGGGTTATAAGTTAGTATAATTGTAAAATTTTCGTTAATTGTTAAAATTGACATTTAATATTAATAGTAGATTTAATGAACATTTGAGTTAAATCTCTCTTTTAAAATTAATCTCTTTATTTAATTTTACTATTAATTATATTTATTTTTTAATTTATTAATATTTTAATCAGAACCATTGGACGAAAAATCGAACGATCAATATTAAAAGATCTTAATTGCAAGCAGAACCATCTCTATTTATTTAGTATATAATATAGATAAGGGATTATGGGGCTATAGTAACTTCAACCAAGAAAATTGCAGCACTCACATAAAATTTGACAAAAAAAAAAAATCACTTAATTTAAAATTTTATAATAAAAAATTTTAAAAAACAAGGACTGCAGCCTCTTATTCCTCATATATATATTTATAACACTTTTATGCTTTCCTTGTTTGTTAATCAATTTATATTAAGAATTAATGATTGAGATTAAAACAGTTAAATCAAGAATTAATATTAGAATATTACACACATGTATCATGACACATACTCTTTTTTTTATATTAATATAATCAAATTATCTTTTTATTTTTTTCTTTTTCTTTCTCATTTTTTTTTTTAAACCCCATCTATGGCAAAATGTGTTACACAGGCTCACAACTTCACTCTTAAAATGGAGAGAACACCAAATGACAAATTTTCTCATCAGGGAGGAAGGCCCGGAGAAGGACCTACCGATAGTTAATCCAATTCGTTATGGACAGGCAAAAAAGGTGCCCCATAAATTTGTCGAAGAATAGTTTACAGATTTAGTTGATTGGCTTCCCATAGTGTTAAAACAAAATAAGATGCTTAGGACTCACCTTTTTATGTTTGCCTCCTATCCCGCATACCCAACAAAATATATTTTCGCTGCTACATATATTTATCTTGTGCATAACAGACACAATTTGTCTGAATCATGCTCCTCGGTTACCCCGGTTATAGAACCCATATTCACTTATGCTTTGTTATCGCACCCTCTTGGAATTTTTTTATGGCGTTCAATACATAAAAATAAGATGAAACTAACCTCAATTTATTGATGCTCTTAATTGGTTCTTAAAATTTTCTTCAAAACATTGAACTAACCTGGTTCAACAACTACTTTTAATGTGCATTCAGGAAGAAGAAATTGCTCATTTCATAAAACATATGCTATTGGGACAAGGCCATTGTTTAATCTGAAATAACGAGGCAAAACATGGAAGGGAAGTGCTCATGTTTCCTTATCACGAAGATATTCACAAACTTGAGGTACAGATTTGATTACCAAAGACATTCCATTCCTCCTTGCTGTCCATAATTTCATGGAAGAAATTAATAATACTGATGCAGATTTACGTCAACAACACTAGAACGAGAACATTCTGACTTCTTGGCTCTTCCAGAGCTTGCAATGGAAATAGTGGCAGTGGATGTGGCTAAAGGCTCGTACACGGATTTATTCAACTTCAGAGCAGCATGTAGGACGATAAGAAATGTATGCAAGGGTAAGGTCTTGATAAATCAGTTGAATATACATCATGGTGATAACTCAACACAATCCTTGAAGCTTGGTTAGCCATACTTGAAAATGCTTAAAAATGATGGCCATTGGGAATTGGTCACTGACACGAATATTACAATCTACTTCAGCTCACCATGAAAGAAGGCATTCGCTAATTGCATGAACAGATTACGACCTATCGCTCGACATGGCTACATAAAAGCAATATACACATGTGCTGTTGTATGCATGCATAATGGAGTTGGAACAAAGAACGAAACGATTGAACATTTCATGAAATGCTTTCACGCAAGATACAACATAGTCACTTTGCGGCCTATTCAACAAGCCACGAGAAAATCATCGACTCGATCACTAAAGCAGTAGATTTGTGCCCAGCATTCACATATTGCGATCGGATTTTTCGCCAACAACACACTACAAGAAAAATACTTATGTGTGACAGATGAAGGTGATGGTTTTGCAAAACCAACACAAAAATCATACTTTTCTGTGATGGAACAAAACACCATTTTCAAAGTCATTTGTGATGAATAATATCATCACATATGTTAGCTTTTTTTTTTGGAGGGTTATGAAAGTTTTTGGTGTCAAAATGAAAATATATTTTGTGACCGTTTTTCCATCACAGAAGATCAATATTTATAACGTCTTTCAATTTTCATCACATAATTCTAAATCTTTTGTGATCGTTTAACATAAAGCCATCACAAAATCTCTTTTTAGATATATTATTTTTATAAGTAAGTTTTTTTATATTAATATATGAAAATCGTTTCAAAATATTCTATATAATACAAGAATCTTTAAAAAACGATTTATTATTTGAAAGTTATGATACAATCAAATGATAATAAATCATTTGATGGTAAACTTAAGATAGAAAATCCTACATGTCTCAATGGTTATCAATAAAGTTCATAATGGAAAGGTCACGAGTTCAAATCCCTATTATCTGTAAATACACGAAAATATTAGTTTGGTTGGTTATAACAGCATGTACATCATCACAAATGTCAGGGGGTAAAGCCTTTACAGAAGTGCATGCCTATGGAAAAGGGTTTTGCCTTGGCCTTAACCTTCAGATCGAGAGTCCAAAGTATTGATGACGTCCCTAAGTTCCCAACATACTAGCATGGGCAGTTACAAGCGACAGGCATTATGGAAAACTAGACGAATAATACTTCACTTAAAAATTTTATTTGCTATCTCTTTTACATGTTCCATTTTCAGTAATCTTTGACAGTCAAGTCTTCGAATACAATGTTAAAAATATGTCCTGTGTTAGACATTGTTGTTCTGACCTCTTGTCTTTGGATGCATAACTTGTTGAATGGAGTAAAGTGTTTTGAGGGTTAACTTGGATTTATATTTTAGATTCTTTACTGGCACAGGTTCCACGGCACACAGGTCCCTAAGTTCCCAACATACAAACATGGGCAGTTACAAGCGACAGGCATTATGGAAACTAGACGAATAATACTTCACTTAAAAATTTTATTTGCTATCTCTTTTACATGTTCCATTTTCAGTAATCTTTGGTCTTCGAGTACAATGTTAAAAATATGTCCTGTGTTCACTACAAAAAAATCAACATATAGCGACGGAAATATCTAGTAACGGAATAAATCCGTCTCCATTTTTTACAATTAGCGACGGAATCCGTCGCTAAGTATATTTCCCAAAAAAAAAAACGCAAAAAACATTTAGCGACGGAAAAGTCAACGTCCGTCACTGAATTATAAAACACAAAAAATTTACATTGTAGCACTAAATCAATAAAATTTAAATTAAATATAATTAGCGACGGATTCCGTCAGTGAATAAATCTTTAGGTTAATTCTAGCGACGGATCCGTCGCTAAAATAATGTTAAATAAGGGGGGGAAATTTTCTTATGTATAAAATTATAATTAGCGACGGATTCCGTCGCTAAAATATTATTCTTAAGTTTTATAATTATTAGAGATGGACTAATGGATTCCGTAGCTAAACTAATTTTTATTAAATTGAAATATAGTTTTTAAGGTTTATACATGCATGCTTATCATATAGAATCATGAATATAACATTCTTACATCAAAACACATAAATTGATATAGAAAAAAAACACTTATATATTTTACAAAAATTATAGTTGATAATATTATATATGATGTTGGAATATTAATATAATGTAAAAAAATTTTAAACGGAAATCAAATTATATATTGAAGAGCTTAATTCAATTTTATGATGAAATTTGTACGCAAAACCACATTTGAAGTAGCGTTTAAAGGGAAAAACGTGTTTAGGATTCGATTTTAGGGTTTCTAGGGTTATCTTTGCGACAGAATCCGTCGCAAAAATATGATATTTTTTTATTAAAAATATTAGAGATGGATTCCGTCGCCGAAATGCTATAGTTTATAACTGTTAGCGACGGAATCCGTCGCTAATATATGTCCCATTCCAAAACACTTGGCAAAAAATTGGAATCATTTAACATATAGCGACGGCTTCCATCGCTACATATTTTCATCCCAAACATATGGCGACGGAAGCCGTTGCTATATGTTAAATGATCCCAAATTTTTGCCAAGTGTTTTGGAATGAAACATATATTAGCGACGGAATCTGTCGCTAAAGTTTAGGTTACCTTTTTTAAAATAAATGTTGCGACGGATTCCATCGCTAATTTTTAGATGTTCTGCACAAAATCACAATGTTCTCTCAGATCTGCACAGAACACACATCAAACAATTCGAAACCACGAACATAGCTCGGTCTCCGGCGTTCACGAAAACATCGATTCCAGGCATCCTTCTCCGGCGTTGCGTCTCCGGCGTTCCGTCTTCAGATCTGCGCTCGGTCTCCGTCTCCGGTTGAGAAGTAAGCAAGCTCGGTCTTCGTCTCCAATTTGTGAAGCAAGCTCGATCTCCGGTTTTTGAAGCATCCGGAGAAGACAAGCAAGCTCGGTCTCAGATCTGTACAAGCACACCGGCACACTGGAGAAGACAAGCAAATGGAGTGGTTTTCCTGGATCTATAACAAACGCGAAATTGGTTTTGAGCATTTTCCTGGATCCGCGAAATTGATACGAACATCAGATTTTGTTCTTCAAACCACTTAAAATGATTACTGTGATTGCTGTTTTGAGCACTTTCATTTTCTATGATTGCTGTGAGTTTAACTAAAATAAAATGATCTCTTCCTAAAATAATCAGTATCCTAGAAATTGTGTGTTTAACTAAGTCTAATTGCTGTGAGTTATCGAAGAGATCATACTGATATGAAACATACTTAGTTATCGAATTGCTGTGAGTTTAACTAAAATAAAATAAAATCCCAACGAAATTGTGCTGATTGCGATCCTTGAGTTTTGGTGTGATTGTTGTTGCTGCTGACGATGAATTTAACTATACTGAAATGTGTGTTTTTGTTTGTGTTTTGTTGCAGATTTCTGTTGCGCGTTGTGGTGGTGAGTTTATCTAGTCTCGATCTGGATATTTCTTATTGATCGCGATAGTGTTGCAGAGAATTGTCGGATTTGGGATTGGTATCGCTAGGGTAAATGAACTTGCGTTGCATGCCTTTATTGACTGGTTTGGTTGACTTGAACAGAAAAGTCATCTACTCGGATGACCATGTTTCAATTGCATAGATCGTTTTATATTTGAGCCTTATTTTTTTCATATCCCTGACAATGAGATGCTATGTAGTCATGATGTCAGTAGCGTTAATATTCGAAAGTTCCTTATTTGCAATTTGCTCCCTATGAGCCTTGAGGATTACTTGTCTTAGCATTTTAATCTTGTCGAACCCCCTCTTGTGAAGATTTTCGCCATTTATTTGGTAAAAGATTGCAGTAAATTACAAGATTATCTCAAACTCAATTTATCGAGTATCAAAGATGGTCGCCTAGAGTGAGGTTTTGGAGAGGAGCATATACACATGCTTATCTAACAAACCAAATGCTGTTTCCATCAAGAACTATTTGTATGATGTTGTTACCAGAAGTGTCTGATGAATAGGTTTCAGTTGTCCTCCCCAAAATTGAGGACATTTTTACAATGGACAGTCAACCTGACTTAAAAGATTAAGATATTCGTCTAATTTATTTGTTAAAGCTGTTTCCTCTTATCTCCTTTATTTTTCTTATCATTCATATGCTGGAGTTGGTTTCGTTTTCTTGATTCTCTCTTTTTATGATAAAACATAAAAACACTAGGTGATAATAAATCATGTATTGAAAACTACAACGAGCAAAATTAATTAGTTTACAACAAATGTGAATTAATCTCAAATCCTTCATTCCTCAAATTCTAGGCTATAACACAATCCGTTCATGGTCATACTTTTGAATCTTAATCTTTTGAATCTTAATCATATTGATAGAAAATCAACTCTTTATAGTCATGCTCTAGTCTGCTAGATAATAGATACTTCTATACTATACCGATACGAGGTACATGATTTTGGTGCTTCTCATCCAATTATTTTTTTGATGGCCTGAGAATAGAAATTCAAATAATGAGTGCTTCTCAACCAATTTCTAGTCGTATCTCTTTAATGGCGTGTTTGGGGTATTTCGATCCTTGATTAAGAGTGGAGTTGATATCGGGTCTGAACAGCCTCTTCTTGATGTAGGAGCATTGTTGGTCTGAAATTGCCAATAAGGAATTCTGCTTGATATGGAGTTACATCGATCTTGGATGTATGAACGGCTAAACGGTCCATACCTGAATGAGCGGTTTGTCGAAGGGGTGAGAGATTTTGTC
>JAOVYX010017519.1:0-22062 GCA_035668315.1 Drosera spatulata
GAGAGGGGGGCTGTTTCAACTATTTAAAAGGATAACTTAAAACGAAACTAACTAGATCGAACAGAAGTTAAGAAAGAGCTGAGATATAGAGGAGTTTCCTTAAGTTGGGAGAAATGTAGGGATAATGGTTGAATTCCTTTTGAGTCACCTAGATCAATCACAGATATTTCTGAATTTTAGACGTAATGATTAATATGGAATGGCCGTAATGAGTTTTGGCTTAACTCACTACATTCCTTAACTTCTAACTTTCAATTAGCTCGGATAGTCAAATTAACTCAATAAATTAAAACCATTTCACTTAGCTCAAATATGGTTTCATCAAAAGAGTTGATTCAAAACATGGAAAATCCATTCATAAATATGAGCTTAAAATAATCATGACATATACATATAAAACCATTGATTGCATATGATAATTAGCTTAAATCATATTATATCAATCTGCTATTGATTAAATCACTTAGCACGATTTATAGCTCTAACCTACGTATATTAGGTGATCAATCTAATAAACATATGGTATGCGATAGTTCTAACAGGTTTCATGTAACATATTCAACATCAACATCTCTGGTTTAGTTAAATATGCATTATCTCATGATCTAAGGTCATCAAAAATTCATCTACACATCCCTACTAACGTTCTACTCACGCATATCGATCAAACTAAGCATGGAATGAGTCATAGCATCAAAGTCAAACATTTTGCAAGAAGTAAATATCTGAGAACAAAGGTTTTACAGCACACGATGTGTTCCAAACAGATGTCCAATGCTACACAATGAATTGCGGATCAATTCTCCTCCAAAGCTTGATCAAAAACCTTCGTCAGCTTCTCCTCTTCGCGACTCCACCTCCTCTAATCGTCTCTATCGTCACTGATCACCTAAAACTACTACAAAAAATACTAAACGATGCCCAAAAGTTCTAGAAACTTATACATCACTTGTAAACATGCTAAACTAACATATCGACATGAAACTTTGCTGTATTAACTCCCGAAACACGTGAAATAACGATAAACTTATGAATTTTAGCTTTTGAGCTCATGACTTGTCTATCTTCTTCATCTTTCTTCATTTTGTTCCAAATTTTGCACCGATCTATCAAAAACATAAAAACATAGTAGTACCAACATTCCAAGACCAAAAGACGCTAACAAAATAAAATAGACAATACATGAGGTATAGAACAAACATTTAGAGTAAAAAAACGATGTGTGTTTTCATTCACCTCATAATGTCTAAAAACCTTTGTATTTTTCCTTTTTTTAAAGAGATGTATTCTTGTATGAATATAAAATAAATGAGTTGAGTTATCTTCTCACTATTTAGATAGAGTTTGCTATCATAAATTTATGGGAAGATTGTTGATCCAAACCCAAGATATATAAAAATTAAGTGATAGGCAAGCTGTAGTCTTAGAATGTCCTAGTATGTACTCAGGCTGAGGCTGGTCTGCTAGGAAAGTGAGCCTGCAATGGGTGTGCAGTAAGGCTCATTTAAATAGGGATGCAGCAAGGCTGGTTTAGAGAGGAACGCAGTAAAGCTAGTCTAAAGGAATGCGACAAGGTTGACAACATTGAGGTCATGAGTAAAGATACAGTAAGGGTTGGGCATTTAGACTTCTACAACAAGGAATGGTTTATCTTGGATTGCTTTTGATTGACAAAGGTTACTACAGCAAGGCTGAGGATAGTAGGGCTGAGGTCAACAGAAGGGTTCAGATGAAAGGAAGGTTAATCTTGAATTGCTTCTGTGAGGTTAAAGTAGCAAGGCCGGGGAGCAGTAAGGCTGGGGTCTATAGAAGGGTTCACATGAAGTCAGAGGTCACGGGTTGCCTTTTGTGCTGTGTTAGCGTATTTTTCTGCATCAACACTAGAGGTCACGGGTCTGTGAATATGGTGACAGGATGTCATGAAAGTGATGTTTTTAAGAAAGGACGAGTTCAACAACGGCTAAAATTTTGGGGTGGCCTATAAATATAAAGGCAATGCCTAAGATTTTGGTAGTTTTGAATTGTTGAATCTCCTTTGCTCTGAAAAGACAAGTGCAGTAAGATTTCAAGTGAGCTGAGAAAGAAGTTGATAGCTGAAGATTTGACCCAACTATTGAAGGTAGTGTTGAATAGCGCTAGTGTTACATAGACGATTCCAAGAGGCTATTCTAAGTCTTGTTGAGGTGAAGGAAAGATCTTGTAATTAGTTTGTATTATCATTTAGTAGCTGTAAAGTGATAGGTTGATTGTGAGTCTAAAATAATGATACTTAGTGCTATCCTCTTGATTTATCACACTGATAATTAAGGGAGGATTAGAGTAAGGGATATAGCCATATTTTAACTATATACTCTAACTAGTATAAAAACCTTTGTGTTTTTACTTTCCTGCTTTCGTTATATTTAACCCTACTACTAATCAATTTCAACCTGCAGAAAAGTAAAAGGAACTAACGTTGCTGCAGTAAAGTTTCGCATTATTGTAGTAACCTTAGAACATCCTTAATGTCCAACTAATCTTTATTAGTTTGACAATAAAGCTCGAAAAAGAGAGACTACTCATCCCCCCTCCCCTCACCCTAGACTCATAGCAAGCTATCTCTGGACTTTCACTCATCAAAAAGACATTGAGAATTCTTGCAAAGCATCTTTTGTTACATCAGGAGCTTTATTAGCATAGTTTCCCAGTCAATCTAAGTCCTAGTAATGAAAGCGCACATCAACTTCAGATGAGAAGTTGAGATTTGATCAGGAGGAGTTCCCTCGTTCATGAAGCACTTCTTCAGAATAGTTGCCAGAAATCCATACTACTCTGGCAGATTCTTCACTAAGAATTTTTCAAATGGAATTGGGACACATTCCATCATCATCTTCCATCCTTCAAACATCACCTTGTGAGGTACCTTTGTGACGTCCGAGGAAGAAAGTCCAAAGGTGACACGGAGTGTGTTTGTGTCCACTTTGAAAACTTGTCCTCTCACAGTCGTCTTGAATTCTGATATGACCCCATCCATCAGAATAGTGTTGTTGATGTAGTCCTTGTGATTGTAGAACAGGTCATAGGTACAGCTCAGAACATCATCCAACCCTGCCAGAATTAGCGAATCTAGTATCCCGCTGTACAGTGGGTATGCAGTTCTGAGAGCCACGAAATTCATGGCTAGTCCGACATAGAAACCGATGGTGCTCAGAGTGCCCTTGTTGCTGATTTGTGATTTGGGAGAGAAGAAGTCTAGGGTTTTCTCAAAGGGTTTTTGAAATTCTAAGGCAGAGAGTAATTGAAAGCTTAAAAGCTTAACCAATTCCCAAATCCCCTTTACATAGGCGAGTTGCAATTCATTAATTATTTTAAATCACGCATGCACTAGGAATTTCTAGAGTTGAAATCTGACAGGTATGACATAAAGTTTCATCCCATTCCCAAAAAAAAAAAAAAACAATCATAAAGGCTGTTATCATGTCAGGATAGTGCAACTGCTATACTTTAGTCATAATGGTGGCAACCATTTCAATCAATGCAAAATGAATAAACCTTTCCACTCCACCATTCACATTACACGGCATTCAATTAATTCAATCATGCTTCACCCAAAACACAATCAAACAAACGATTCAGATTACTTTCCTAAATTATTACAATCAGATAATTCGAAATGATTCAACTGTTTTCAAACAAGGCACTCAAAAGTCAGATTTATAATGGATGTTACCGATTTACAGTCAAGATCGCCAAATGAGCTGCTATCAATAGATGCCCAGTCCTCATATGAGTTCCCATCAGACTTGATAAAGCAGTCTCCATAAATTCTTGACCATCAGATAAGCTTCCATCAGACTTGATAGGGCGTCTGAACTGCACACACTTTAGAAGAGAAGGATTAGTCATGTATAGTAACTAAACCCAGCTTTTCATAAATAAAACAAAATCTTTTCTCATCTAAAGGTTTACTGAAAATATAGAGATGCATTTCCTTGTTGAACATGATCTCTAATAAAGTGATGACGAATATCTATATGCTTAGTGCAAGAATGAAAGACAGCATTTTCAAAAATAGCAATAGTAGAATTGTTGTCACAATAGATAGGACAAGATTTGAAGTCAAAGCCATAGTCAGATAGTTGTGACTTTATCTATAGGATCTGAGCAACACAGCTTCCAGCAGCCATATATTCAACCTCAATAGTTGAGGTGGCAATAGAGTTTACTTTTTTCTTGACCCAGATACCAGAGTACATCCAACAAATTGACATATGCCACTTGTACTTTTTCTATCAACCCTGTATCCTACAAAGTCAAACATTAGAAAATCCAGTAATCTCAGAATTTGAAAAATTAAGTAACCAGATGCCCATGTTAGGGGTTCCCTTAAGGCATCTAATGATCCACTTAGTTATAATCAGATGAGATTCCTCTCGATCTTATTGAAACCTTGCACATAAACAAATAGAAAACCTAAAGTCATGTCTACTGGCTGTTAAATAAACAAGTGAACAAATGATGCCATGATATCTGGTAGATATTCCATTCTCATCTCTGTCAAGTTTGATAGACGTGCTCATAAGGGTCTTCATAGTGACAGACGATTCCATACCATAATTTCTTAGAATGTCTCTCAGACACTTTGTTTGAGATATGAAGCTTCCATTATCCAACTGTTGCACTTGTAGTCCAAGGAAGAATTTTAATTCCCCTATCATACTCATTTCTAATAAAGACTGCATGAGCTTAGCAAATCTCTGACAAAAATTAGGGTCATTTGACGCAAATATGATATCATCAACATACATCTAACCAAGTAAAAAGCTTGTCCTTATGCATTTTAATGAAAAGTGTGGTATCAATGACTCTCTTTTTAAAACCTTTTCTATTAAAAAAATTGAGAGAGTATCATATCAGGTTTTGGGGGCTTGCCTGAGCCCATACAGAGCCTTACTTAACCTGTATACGTGATCTGGATAGTTTGTATCTTCAAAACCACGAGGTTATCTAACATATACTTCCCCTTGAAGTCTTCCATTGAGAAATTTAATCTTTACATCCATCTGATATACCTTCATGGACTTTGAAGCAACATTTGGTAGGAATATGCGAATTGCTTCAAGCCGGTATTACTATCACCAAACATAACTTGTGGTCTATTTTTTTATCTTGAAATCAAACAGTAGTGATTTGTCTCCAATTTGTGCATCCACTATCTAGGTACCAAATTTTTGTATGATGCCCCTACATGATAGACATTTATTTCACAGATGGTCCACAATTATCTTAGGAACCCATATCTATTTCCTCTTCTGAGATGGAAAGGTCCAGATGTATCAGTAGTGTCTCTAGACTTATAACACAGATAATATCGAGTAGTATGAATAGGGGTTGTAGGCTTTGAAGCCTCGTGGAGACATTGAGCAAATCTCCCACTCAAATGATGCATTGAGGCTTTCTGGGGATACTGAGTAGACCTCCCCTTCACATGATGCTAGTATGGTCTAGGAGAGTCTCTATCAGGCGTTGTCTTGGGTTTTGGCCAATTAGGCACAGGAGGTTTCATGAAGTTTGTCTGGTCATGAGTGAGCAGACTAGCACATGATGTCGTAGTCGTCTGATCAATAGACTTTGTCTATGGGACCGGTCTAGTGGTTGCCTTAACAAACACTATGGGTATGGGTTTCTTAAGTTTGATCTTGTCTAGAGGGTTTTTGTCACCACATGCAATTCCCTCTTTTGAGGATCCATTGGAAGTAATCTGGTCAAAACACTTATGTGAGTTCCACTTTTTGATAGTGGCAGACAAAGTATCACGCTATTTGGTCAGACTACTAATCTGACTCTTTTGGGTCTCCACAACACCTTTCAAGGTGTCCACCTCTACCTTTAGCAGAGATAGGGCACTATCGTTATCCTTACCAGACTCCCTAAACTCGTCTCTATAAGAATAGGATATCATATTGTACATCTTAGAACGGTGAAGGAGCGCTTGAGATAGCTCTTTGACCAACTCACTCAAATCAGACACACTGATAGAAGGGTCTGAGAAGTCAAATACCTCACTCACATCGAATTATTTTTTAGCCATCAGACAGACTTGATCATCATCAGATTATGAGTGAAAAGATTCAGTGTCATTCCACGTCGAATCTGCTATCATTACTTTTGATTTATTATTTATGCTGACCTTCCCAGCATTATTATCTGTTGGATAATTCTTGGATCTTTGTACAGAGGTTTTTTTGTTACCCTTAGATCGTGAACAATCTTCCTTGAAGTGGCCACTCTTGCCACATTTGTAACAAATATCCTAGGGATCTCTCTTCTTGGTTCCCTGATTCTTATACATACGGATACCTTTTCTGATGTACTTTCTAAGACGCATTGGAATAAAAGTGTAAAGATCCGAAAAATTTGAGATAATTCATTTTTTCAAATAATAAAAAAAAACAGTATATTACTGAACGTCGTAATTTATACAATGGGGTTCTAAAATTCGTTTGTAAAAAATCATGATAAAAATATGGTAAGGATCCAAAAAATTCTGTAAAATTTAGTCCAGAATAATTAATGTGAATAGTAAATAATCGTACGTTATAATTTATTTTGCGGGATTAAAAGGTTTGTTTGACGATATAATAAGGAAAGACTATAAAATATGAATGAAATACAACCCTAATATGCAAATATAAGGAAATACGATCTTAATATGAAAATACCATATTTATACCAAAATGACCTAAACCTAATTTTGGCACTTATTTTTCTTTATGTCGATTTCTACTCCACCTAAATTAAATTAATTACCCACTAATTATCCATTAAATACCCACAAATTACCCACTAAATACCTACTAATTATCTACTAAAATTATTTTAATTGATATAGTTTTCTATAAATACAAGCTCGCTTCTCCTTAAAAAATTCTTACAAACATATAAACACTCCATGTAATGCAAGAGAAAAGATAAGTAAACGAAGAAAAGAAGGAGAGTTTGAGGAGAAGAGGAGAAGCTAGGGTTACAAGACGACGATGATCCTCCATCATTAATAAGAGAAGGTGATCATCTTATTTAAAAATTATAAAAAATATCATAGACACTACAATAAATTTTGATTTTAATATATGTTGAATCCTCATATGTCTAGTTTCTGATAAAATTATATATCATGATCTGGAGTTATGAATCTTAAGATATAAATCAAAATGTGCGGATATGTTAAACTATAAAAACTAGTTACACGGATCACTTTTTTGACTTGATATGGAATTACACAAAAAGAGTTAGAAAACGAGCTTTATATCAATGGAAAGCAGTTAAAGTCTAATTTCCAAAACACTGTAAAAATCTATATTTAAAGTTGTATTCAAGGATTTATGAACTGATTAATGAAGCAAGATCAAACTGTCTGATCTAGCAAAAAATATAAACTTGAACAAATAAACTGCTATTATTATTAAGGTTTCGTGATTAAAAAAATCTCATTCTATGGAAAGATTATAGAGTAATATTTATGTATAATTTTACGAAATAATTTTTAGAGATGTATACGAGAAGTTATAAATTTAAACGTGTCGAAGGGTCATGTTGGACAGAATTCGAAAATGAACCGTTTTGACCCCGAAAGAACTCCAAATGTTCACAAACACTTCTAATGATGATAAATACATAAAATCATCATCATGGACTATCAAAATAAGTATCAAAGACTTTTCTCAAAGCTTGGCACCACCACATAATATTACTATGGTGGTTTTCAAAAAGTATGAACAAATATGCTTAACTCCATAACATGAACAATCATTCATAAGGGTGTGTCTTAATACGCGTATCCTATTATATTATAGGACTTGGAGACGTTGCTCATTGTCACTTAAGGACGAGACTGAGCATGTGCATGTGAAGAACTGTGGTAAAAGGTAACGTTTAGATTCATTGTGTGTGGCGATACGTATTATTATGCCATCAGTATAATAATAGACATTGGAATCTTTGGACGTAATCATTAAATGTGGCTGACGTAAAATACTAACTGTAACTATCATGTGTCGTGATTAGATGATGTGTGTCTTTGTGTTATTCCTTGATTACTGGTATAAAGAGGATGAGTGAGTAAAAGGAGTGTAAATCCATAATTGGTGAGATAACTCCGTGGTATAAAACACAAAGAGCCTTGTGTGTCTGTCGTATGTGTTATACAGTGACTTGGTGGTGACACTCTTTTATCGACCTTGTGAGGTGGTTTTGGTATGAGGGTATCTCTCTACAGGAGACCCTAGGCTCCGATTTGGCTGATCCCCTTTCGCGGATGTCGCTTTTGCTAAAGCTAAAGAGAGCTTATTTTTGAAGTTGAATAAGTCTCATCAAGGGCACAATTATAACATTGAGGATATCTATTGTCTGTCATCTCTGTGTGATTGATATGATCGTAAGTCTAACAGAGACTTGAGTGAACTGCTGAGTACAGCAGCGTGTGAGACTTAAACTGGGGACCTATCGTGCCACAGTGTCTTTGTCTCAATTGGTTTGATATAGAGGTCCTGACTATCATACCAAAAAGGGTATGACAGTAGTAAATGTGACACTCTGAGTTTAGTATGCTTTCAATAACATATTTGAGATATTCGCGAGATAAAATGTGCATGAACGTATAAATGACTGAAGTTGGAGAGGGAGAAGTATGTTTGGTGCGGGGATGTTGTTTGGTTTGATACTTGTTTGGTGATTCTGTGCTATCTGAGTAATGTGCTTATTCTAATATGCTGGAATAGATGATCTATGGGTTTAGTCTGCTTTATTTTACTGGTGGGTTGACTCCAGGAAGTTGGAACAAAAGATCCAAGTAATCATTTCCCTTTACTTTTCTTACCTTCTTCTCTCGTATAACCCCTGATAAGGGGGCTGACACGTTATTGAGCTTCTATAGCTCACCGTTACTATTTTCTGTGTATTTCTTCTTCTCTTTATTATAGGAGCAAGACTTAGAGGAGAAGTGTGATCGAAGATTTGATGCAAGATGTAACTTATGTGTGAAAGGTATTCTGAGCTTAGAAAGAGTTGTAAATTCCACTGCAAAGGAGAATTCTGAGTTATGATTGAGTACATCAAAATTTTCTAAGCTAATGATGTGTAAGTGAACTTAGCTTAATTCTTATGATTAAGCCAGGAAGTATAGTTTTTGCCTAGTTGAGGCATTAGGCCCAGCGGCAGTAATGCCACATGGATTCCTATGAAAAGATCAGGAAAATCGGGGCGTTACAGAAAGAGATCATCTCATCCTCTTCGTCTGACTCATCACACTCTTCATCATCCCTGATCACAGCCTGGCTCTGAGAAGCCTTCAGTGCTACTATGATATTTGGAGTAGTTTGTGAGCATTTTTTATCTATCTCTAACCGATAAACCAACAGATTTTCCATATAGTTCTTGCAATGACATTACAGACAGATCTTTTGCCTCCTTGACTCCAGCACTCTTTGAGTCCCAATGGTAGATGCCTGAACTATTCTTCGTGCACAAATACAATCGGGAGTTATACTTGTAGTTTCCTATACGGGTAGAGAGAACACATCATAGATAATGGACAAGCCTGTATCCTTAATGCAACTAGGCATAGTAAGTTCACTATTATAGGTGAGTCTTCTAACCATTTTCAATGGTTGCAGTTCTACTTAGTTAGTTGATAAACCATTACGTAATATTGGTGCTTCCGCCTTCTTATATATAATGCTTTTGTCACTGACTGTAGGTATTGCCTTAGGTGGCAGTGTTGTCTTTATTGTTACCCTAATTTTGAGTTTATTCATAAGGGAAAGAGGATGTAGACGACGCAAAGGAAAGTATTTTACTCAAAATGGAGGCCAAATATTGTTGGACAACTTATCGAAATGAGAAGGTTTCATAAATTCAGTCAAGATCTTTACCATACTACATAGAGACTTAATAGCACTATCGAACCATCATCACAAAACGAGTATTAAATACAAGAATCATACTCACAACGCGAATATCCATATGTTACCATGAATCCATCGAATCACTTTTACCACTGCCTAGGAGATTGCTTTAGGTCATACAATTATCTCTTCAACTTGTATACCTAGCCTTCTTTACCTGGTTCCATGAACCTCTCTGGCTGCTGCATATAGATTTTCTCCTCATGGTACCCGTGAAAAAAAGTTTTCTTCACATCAAGCTATTCAAGCTCCATATCATAAGCTGCTACCAATGCAAGAAGTAACCTGATCGACATTGCGCTTCACCACAGGAGAGAAAATCTCGTTGTCGTAAATACCCTCTTTCTGAGAGTATCCCTTAGCCAGCAAACAAGCCTTGTATTTCTGGCCCTCCTTGATTCTGAACACCCACTTGCATCCAATTGGTTTCGACCTCTTTGGAAGTTCCACCAAGTCCCAAGTCTTGTTCTTTCTAAGTGACTTCATCTCCTCTACCATAGCCACTATCCATTTATCACGATCAATTGAACTAATGGCCTCTTTGTAGTTGTTAGGATCCCCATGGCCTACAACCAAAGCACAAGACAACATATCCTCGAAACCAAGTCTTTCTAGAGGTTTAGAATTTTGTTCACTTTTCCCCAAAGCTATGTTGTAGGACTACTTAACTGGCTGGTCAACAACTTGCTCAGCTTGAACTGGATCACATGGACTCTGAACTTCTGTTTGAGACTAATTCTGATCTGTTGCTTAAGGCTCTTCCTAAAGTTCCAATTCAACTGCTTTCTTCTGTGCACTGTCTTCCCTATGGTTTTGTATAACATGTTTCTTCATCAAAGACCACATCTCTACTCATGACCTTTTTCCTTGCTACTGGATCCCATAGCATGTAGCCTTTTACATCGTCTTCATACCCAAGAAAGATGCACTGCTTAGTTCTAGCATCTAACTTGGGCCTCTTAATACTCCGCAGATGAATATATACAGGACAACCAAATATTCTTAAACAAGAATAATCAATAAGTTTTTCTCACCATACCTCTTCTGGAACTCTATACTCAAGACAGATGAAGGACTTCTATTGATGAGATAGCAAGCAGTGTTAACTGCTTTCGCCTAGAAACTCTTTAGCAAACCTACATTTAGTGTCATGTACTGGGCTCTCTCTAACAAAGTTCTATTCATCCTTTCAGGTACCCCATTCTGCTTCGGAGTTCCCTTCATAGTAAAAGGCCTCGTGATACCTTCATCCTTGCTGAATTGCAGAAAACTATCTTCTTTGTATTCTGTGCCATTGTATCATCTAAACTACTTCAGTTTCTTGCCAGTCTGTGTTTCTACCTTTGCCTTCCACTACTTGAAGATGCTGAATAGTACTAACTTATGTTTCATGAAGAATACCCAAACCTTCCTCGAGTAGGGATCAATGAACATCACAAAGTATGGAGCTCCACCGTTTGACACATCTCTGATAGTCCCCTAGACATTGAAATGGACATAATCAAGAATACCCTTGGTGAAGCTAACTCGCTTCTATTCCCCATACATATAGAACCTGCAGAGATCAACATCACAAGACTTGATACCCTTAAGCACTTGCTTCTTGTGAAGATATATCATACCACCTTCACTCAAGTGCCCAAGACACATATGCCACAACTTTGTATCATCTGTGCTCGTCTTCTAACTTGATGAAATTGCTGCTCCACACACTACAGTGGTCCCGATCAACTTATACAAATTCTTGATCTTCTGGCCTTTTATCAGTACTAGCAAACCTTTCAACACCCTCATGATCACATCTTTAACTGATACACTACACTTCACACCATCCAAGGCGCCAATAGAAAGAAGATTCTTTCTATGCTCTAATATGTATCTCACGTCAGAAAGTGTTTGAACAACCCTATCAAACATTCTGACCTTCACAGTAGCAACTCCGGCTACCTTACAAAATGTGTCATTCCTCATCAACATAGTTCTACCACTGTTAGGTGTCAATGTATCAAACCAATCCCTTTGCTGATACATACAAAATTAGCACCCAAAAACCATAAGTCATTACCTTTGACAGGCAAGGAAACACCATGGGAGTCTTCAATAGGCGAAGCAACATAAAAGTCATCATCACTAGTATCGGACTCATCTACTACCGCATTCACGGAACTTGATGGCTTCTTTCCCTTGTTCTTGTCTTGAGCACATTGAGCCTTCATAAGTCCTTCATCTGCTACCACATTCATGACATTTGTAGCATTCTACTTAGGAGAGATCTTGATTTCTGATCGAGACTTGGAACGCGACTTCCGTCGTGCGACCTACTTTCTGAACTGACCTCGACCTCTATTCTCTGACTTTGCCATATATCCTTCATCTTGACTGGATGAACCTAAAGGATTCAATTTGTTGATGTCAAGAATAGTTGACTCCGGGCAATCTTGTTTAAATCATTTGAGGGCAATTCTTCCAAGTTTTAATGATCTTATTGAAAAGTTTAAAAAAACAATTCCTATTTAATATAGTTATTTGTGCAAGTATTTTACGATTAAGAATCAACTGGTTATTGTACAGCTCGTGTATATATTTACTATAGTTATAGTATAAATACTTTTCGCCACCTCATACGGCTCCTCGTTCAATTTTTTCGAAGTCATTGGATCCCTTCCCTCGTTCGAGAATCTCCTCCCTTCTTCCACTCCGTCCCGAGAAGAGTAAGGTAACTTGGACCAATTCCGTCATGTTTTCATGTTCCAATTGAACACTTTCCTTTTTCTTATTCTCAAAGGAGAAGGTTATTCTTTTTACCAAACATATGCGGATTCAACCACGATCTTATAATAAGAACAAGAGATCTTTCTCGATCAATCCCCCGCCCTTGAAAGTCTTAATATATCTTGCTGTGAGATTAGAGGGGGTGAATAGTTTCTTTATTTTGAAAACTCACAATCTAATCAAAATTAGATTGACAGTAGAGTTATTTAGAGGTTACTGCAGTAATGCGGAACCTTACAGTAGTAATGTTGGTTCCTTTTAGTTTATTGTTGGTCGAATTTGATTAGTAGTAGGGTTAAAGGTAATGAAAGCAGTAATGTAAAGATACAAAGGTTTTTATACTGGTTAGGCAAAATAGGTAAAATACGGCTATATCCCTTACTCCAGTCTTCCCATCACTATCAATATGATATATCAAAAGGATAGTACTAAGTGTGATTATTTTTGGTTCACAATCAACCTGTTATTTTACAACGTGTAAATGACAATACAACCCAAAACCCAAGAACTTTTCTTCTCCTCTTCAGAACTTGAAACAGCTTCTTGATATTGTTTGTTGAAAACTAGTGCTATTCAAACTCTACTTTCAATGGTTGGCTCAGATCTTCAACTTGGAAATTCTTTCGCAGTTCATTTGAAGTGTTAATACACTTGTCTTTCAGAGCAAAGTAGATTCAGCTATTCAAAGGTTCCGAAATCTTGGGCATTACCATTGTATTTATAGGCAATCCCAAATTTCTAGCCGTTGTTGAACTTGTCCTTTCTTGAAAAGTCACTTTCATGCCATCCTGAAACCATATTCATAAACCCATGACCTCTGGTGTGTATGCAGAGAAGTACGCTGACACAATACAAAAGGCAACACCTGAATTTTGACTTCTTCTGTAGAACTCAGCCTTACTGTCATTCAGCCTTGCTACAGTAACCCTTTTCTTACAGAAATAATTCAGGATCAACCATTCCTTGCTGCAGAAGCCCAAATGCCCAAGCCTTACTGTCCCTTTACTTATAACCTCAATGCTGCCAGCCTTACAACATTTCTTTCTAAACCAGCCTTACTACGTTTCTCTCTAAACCAACCTTACTGCATTCCTCTCTGAACTAGCTTTACTGCGCTTCCAATGCAGGTTTACTTTCCAAGCAGACGAGTCTCAGCCTTGGTGCATACTGGGACATTATAAGATTAGAGTTTGACTATAACTCAATTTTCATACATTATGGGTTAGCTCAACAATTTTCCTCTAAATTGATGATAACAAATTCTATCTAAATAGTAAGAAGATAAACTCATAAACTTTTATATTCATACAAGAATACATCTCTTGAAAAAGATAAGCTTGAAACATCTTCTTGAACTTGTTTGTTGAAAACTAGTGCTATTCAAACTCTGCTTTCAATGTTTGGCTCAGATCTTCAGCTATGAAATTCTTTCCCAGTTCATTTGAAGTGTTACTACACTTGTCTTTCAGAGCAAAGGAGATTCAGCTTTTCAAAAGTTTCGAAATCTTGGGCATTACCATTGTATTTATAGGCAATCCCAAATTTCTAGCCGTTGTTGAACTTGTCCTTTCTTGAAAAGTCACTTTCATGCAGTTCTGAAACCATATTCACAAACCCGTAACCTCTGGTGTGTATGCAGAGAAGTACGCTGACACAATACAAAAGGCCACACCTGAATTTTGACTTCTTCTGAACCCTTCTATAGGATTCAGCCTTACTGTCATTCAGCCTTGCTACAGTAACCCTTTTCTTACAGAAATAATTCAGAATAAACCACTCCTTGCTGCAGAAGCCCAAATGCCCAAGCCTTACTGTCCCTTTACTTATAACCTCAATGCTGCCAACCTTACAACATTTCTTTCTAAACCAGCCTTACTACGTTTCTCTCTAAACCAACCTTACTGCATTCCTCTCTGAACTAGCTTTACTGCGCTTCCAATGCAGGTTTACTTTCCAAGCAGACGAGTCTCAGCCTTGGTGCATACTGGGACATTATAAGATTAAAGTTTGACTATCACTCAATTTTCATACATTATGGGTTAGGCTCAACAATTTTCCTCTAAATTGATGATAGCAAATTCTATCTAAACACTAAGAAGATAAACTCATAATCTTTTATATTCATACAAGAATACATCTCTTGAAAAAGAAAAAAAAAATACAAAAATTTGAGACATTCATTTTAGCTCAGTACTCTACTGCTTTTGTCTCTTTGGAGCAGTAGGGTCATCACCATTTCTCCTCCTCAGCACTTTTTGTTGGACTCTTCCCCTGTTTCCCTGTTTTCTTTCATCATTGATAGGATTGCTGTTGGACTCTCCCCCTTAGAAAGTGCAGTATTGCTTGAAGCTTTTTGTAGCGGTGATAGTGTCTGCAAAGGACCATTGCTGCACCTCTGTCAGCATCCTGTATTCCTTCTTGCATCCCCCTGTAAGTCTTCTAAAAAGAAACTCTGAAGTCACAAACATGTTACTTTTATAGCATCCTGGATCTGCTCCTTTGAGAATCTTGACTTGTTGTTCAACTCTTCAGCATGTGCCTTTTTGCTTAATCATTTTGTGAATGCCCCAAGCATAAGAGTTTATGCCAACCACACGATTATATAGCCAAAGGGAATACGCCATGCCTAAAATCATCCCAAGTGCCGCTAATGTGGCTACTAAGCTATTTCTTTGGAAAGCTCCTACTCATCATGAGCATTATGTATCTGTAAGATCCATTGTTGACAACAGATCCAGGTATGTGAAACTTGTTATATTCCACAGGATTCCCCTATTTAGCACTTGAACTTTGTCTCTTCATATGATTTCATTCAGCACAAGATAGCTTATAGGGTAATCTAAAAGTTAAAGAACGTAAAGAATGTTTTATGTTAAACATGTTTCCTTTGCTCCAGATATTTGGTAGATCATTGATCCAATCGTGAGTCTGACTTGGCCTTTTATGTTTGTGATCTCCTTCGTTATTATCTTGTTTTTCACCCATGACATGGAAGCAGACAATAGTCCTTTGTGTCCCAAATGAAATCCAATCCTACGATGGAGAAAAGGCTGACAGTTTCCTTGATATCGTCACTAGAAGGGTTAGGTGAATGGAAATCTGGAATGAACCCAATCTGAAACTTGGTTCCAGATGATTCAGATGACATAGTAAGAGTTGGGAAGTTCAAGAAATTTTAGAGTGAAAATGTGTTTGTAGTAGGATAATTGTGAAGAGCGATAAACATCATTCCCTATTTATAAGAAAACAATATAACTCGTATTAGGAGGTGAAATGGCAGGTAGTGATGTATGGCCATAAATTTGTCGCTATCGGGAAACAATGTAATTATGATGTGATCGTTCAGTACACTGGTTTCATATATCTTACTATAGTAGGGTTTAAACATTACTACAACAAGGTAGCTGTCCAAGCATTACTACAGTAATGTTTGAACCTTTTTGTAGTAGCCTAATGCCTTTGTTCACAGAACCATGCAGATTCAGGAATGGTTTCTTTAGGCATTCAAGTCTAACATCCCTGATTCTTCTCTAAAATAAATAAATTTAGACTTATCTAGGGGTTTTGTGAATATGTCAGTAACTTGATTGTCAGTAGGTATAAACTGTAATTTAATGATCTCTTATATCTATGTTGTTTTGTCCTAGAGTGAAGCACAGAATTTTTAGATATTGCAATTGCAGAAGTTTTATCACAATAGATACGAGTTCTAAGGATACTTAGCCCATAGTCAAGAAGTTGTGACTTCATCCATAGGATCTGCACAACACAACTTATTGCAGCAATGTATTCTTCTTCTGCAGTAGAGGTTGACATAGTTTACTGTTTCTTACTGAACCATGACACCAATCTCGAGCCAAAAAATTGGCATGATCCACTTGTACTTTTCCTATCTATTCTATAACCTGCAAAGTTAGCATCTGAGAAACCAATTAGTCCTAACCAGATTCCTTAGGATACCATAACCCTAAGTTAGGAGTTCCTTTGACATATCTCAGGATTCTCTTGACTGTAGTATGGTGTGATTTCTTTGGACTTGATTGATGCCTGACACATAAACACACAAAGTATAGGATATCAGGCCTACTGACAGTAAGGTACAACAATGATCCAATGATGCCTCTGTACACCTTTTGATCAATTGATTTTCCAGACTCATTCTTGTCTATTCTAATTGTTGAGCTCATTGGGGTCTTCATAGTTGAGGCATTCTCCAAACCAAAAATTTTGATTATATTCTTAAGGTACTTAGATTGGCTTATGAAAATGTCTTTTTCACATTGCTACACTTGAAAACCTAGGAAATACTTGAGTTCATCCATGAGACTCATCTAAAACTTAGATGTCATGAACTTGGAAAACCTATCACATAATTTCTCATTAGTACTCACAAAAAGGATATCATTAGCATAAATTTGGACCAATAAAATATGATCCTTGTGATGCTTGATGAAAAGGGTTGTATCTATTTTTCCTTCCTTAAAGTCGTGATCAATGAGAAAACTTGACAAAGTTTCATACCAAGCTCTTAAAACTTGTTTCAATCCCTAAAGGGCTTTGTCAAGTCCGTAGACATACTCAGGATATTTGTAATCCTCAAAGCTAGGACGTTATTCTACATATACTTCCTCATGTAATTTTCCATTCAAAAAAGCATTTTTAATATCCATTGATATATCTTAAAATCCTTATGTGCACCATATGCTAGAAACATCCTAATAGCTTCAAATCTTGCTACAGGGACAAAGATTTCATCAAAATCAATGCCTTCCTCCAATGAATATCCCTAACAACAAGTTTACCTTTATTTCTAATGATAGTTCTATTTTTATCACTTTTATTTCTAAAAACCCACTTCCATCCTAAAGCAGGATAGTTCTTAGGTCTAGGAACTAGATCTCATACCTCATTCTTTTTGTATTCATTGAGTTCTTCTTACATAGCATTCATTCAGTCACTATCCTTAAGAGCTTCTTCAACCTTCTTAGGCTCTACCTCTGAGATGAAGCTTGCAAAAAGACATTCCTCAATTGTAGCCCTTCTAGTCCTTACTGGATCATTTGTATTACCTATTATGTTCTCGGGTGGATGATCTTTTGTCCATTGTCTTCTTTTTCTTCCATCTTCCACAGCTTGTTGTTGAGACATGAAAGTAACTTAGATATGGGGTCTTTCCCTTATACAACTCATATGGATTATACGCCTCCGAAGAAGATCACAAACTTAAACAGTCAATCACGAAGAGCAATCAAACAAAAACGAATACAAACGACACAAGGAATTTGCGTGGGAAAAACTCTCAAGGAAAAGAAAAAATCCATGGAAAAACACTCACTAATCAACAACCGGATTATAATGATCGCCTCTATCCGAACCCGCTAGATCTCTCTTATGTTTCGCTCGTCAAATCCTAGAAGAATACCTTTGATCTGATCTCTCTCTCTCTCGTACATGAGAAACCTAATACAAAGGAGTATATATAGGCCCTTAATTTAAACGAAGACAATAAAACGCGAAGAACAGCTCACACGGCTCGTGCGGGTCGTGCCTGTCACGCTCTAGCCATGTCAAGCCTCGCTTCAAGTCACCAGGCCTCCAAGCTGCACAGATGTGCCTGCTTGCATGGCTTCCAGACCCTGTGCTCAGTGAATACCAATTGCTGTCAGGCACGAGTCGTGCCAATCTGCACGTCCTCACTAGCTCTTAAAGACAAACTTCAATAGTTGAAGATATTCAACTATATCAAGATGAATTGTGGTGAATTTGATCATATTATAGAGAAGGTAGTGATGAAGGTGTGGTAGTAAATGGTTAGGAGGAACAATAATGCCATCAAATGGGGTTGAAACTTCAAAATCAGGGTGTTTTGGAATCAATTTCCGTTGATTTTGACGGTTTTGATAACTTTTGAACAATGTTTCCAACATTGTGTCCATCATTATCCTCGTCACCATCACCAACGCCGACCGTTGTCGTCAGAGTCGACAGTGCATCCATCGTCGGAGGCGATAGTGCGTCATTGGGGCTGACAGTACGTAACCAGGGTCGATAGTACACTCGTCGTCGGAGGTGACAGTACACACGTCATCGGAGGCGACAATACACCCATCATCGGACTCGACAATGCGCCCACTGGAGGTGATACAATGGGCCCATCGAAGCCGACAATGTGTTGTCATCCCCGTCGATTTCATCAAACAAAGCGAATTTCGGCATCAAACATTTCAAATACAAATAATGCGTCCATCAAACTGACTTTCCACGACAGTGCGTCCATCGTACCATGCATGAATCGATAGCTCGATCACAATCTTCATCGCGAATGGCTTGGTTGAAGGCATTGTAGCTACCAACATCACCTCCTCGATCGTCATCGTCTCACCATTCCTCGTCAGCGGCCAATGACACAGCGTCGTCGAGAACTCACTTCAATCTCACGCAATCGAAGAAGATAAGCGGTCGCGACGAGGGCTTTGTTTGATGGCGCTGCCTTGACATCGAGGTTTATTATTGATGGATTTTTTTTTGTTGATTCATTTGCCGTTATATCAATTGATATGTATTGTTTGTGCTTGTTTTGGTTGGTGACTTGGTGTTGGTTGATGGACCTAATCAAATTTATTTAAGCCATTCAAAACTGATATAATCAGTTAATGGAATCAAAATAGAAAGAAGAAGATATGATTGAGATTCTGCAATAATTAAAAAATAATGATTTGATTGTTAAAAGGGATTGTTTGTTTTTTTAAAAGAAAAAAATACCTAACGGTAATTAAAAACTTATGAGTGACTTTTTGATGAATAAGTTTCAAAAAGATTATTTATTAATAATTTTCACTATACATAAAAATTAAACCCTTAAAAAAAAATTAATCGGAACCATTGGACCTTTCATACAACTGTTCCAATTGCATACAACACCCTGTCGTAAGGCTTTGTTTGTAAGATTAAATTTGGAGAGAATGGGAGAGGAGGTGACAGGTTTTGATGAAAATCACATGTTTGTGAGTTTATGGACAAATAAAAGGGAGAGGTTTGAGAGGAAAATCGGGTGAAAAGTAGGCACAATTTAGGGTTATCATTTTCTCTCCAAATATTAGCGGATTCGAAGGAGAAGAGGTGAAAACATACAAAATGAACAAGATAACCTTCTAACCAAATAAAATAAACATTTGTAATTTAAGTTTTTTTCTTAGATGATACGAAAGTGGCATGGCCATCACTCCATTTCCCTTGAGAAAGAAACGGTTTCACATACAAAAACAAAAAATGGAGAAGTTGCTAGGGATTCTTTCAGAGAGAAAAAAGGGGGGTTAGCAGAGGAGAGAAGACAGGCATCGATTATGGGGTGAGAGAAAAAATAGTTTAAAATTATAAAAAAATAAAATAAAGATACAATTATGAGGCCCATGATGTGAGGGAGAGTAGCCACCGTTTTTTCTAGGAACGGTAGCCACCGTTTTAACCTTTTACTATTTTTCTTATATTCAATATAATTTTTTTTAGAAAAATCTCCTAGGATACATCTTTTTTAAAATATTATCCAAAACATATAATCCGGAGAAATAATTCTCATTCGATACAATTTGTATTTTCTCCAAAACAAATAACCCCTCTGCGTAACCAAAATTCTTCAATTTATCACATCTCAACCAAAACTCATTAAATTTGTTTTTAATCACTTCCATTTGATCTTACATACACAAATCAATCGATTTTTCATTCACAAAACATCTCAAATCTTTCGATTTCATTTAAAATTCGATTTTGATCGTTTTGAAAACCCTAACTACAAATCATGGCTCCTTGATCATTTTCAGTGATTGAAGACTCTAATCTACTTGTTTGGGTTAGAATAATTTAGTTTTAGGAATGGGTTTGATTGATTTTTTTTTTGTTTTTTCTTTTTCTAAGTTCTGAATTCGTTGGTTTTGTTTTGAAACAGGGTGCTAGTGTTTAGTTCTTGATTTCTATTTTAAAACTAACAAAAAAAAATTAATCATGTTGGATATTATGTGATAATGTTTTCATTTTTATGGATATCATGTTATAAATTTTTATTTTAATTGATTTTTGGATTTGTTGCATTTGAATCGGTGCACTGTTTTGTTTTGTTATAGCATCTTGTTTGAAACAATGCACCGGTGTTTTTTTTTTTAAAAAAAAAAATTGATGTTGGGCAACATGTAATGACGTTTTCAATTTTATGAATATCATGTAATAAATTTTTATTTTCGTTGATTTTTTGTGTTTTTCGTTTTGACTTTTGGATTTATTGGATTTAAATTGACGCATTATTTTGCTTTGTTTTGACACGCTGTTTGAAATAGTGCGTCAATTCAATGAAACAGGGCGTCTGAATATTGTCAATGCTTCACAATCTCAAACAGTACGTACTGTTTAAATAATACTGGCTTCTTATTTGAATGAAACAGTGCGTCTGAATATTTTGATCATATAAACAAAATGAAGCATTTTTTTTTAGTTTGTTAATGAACGTTTGAATCAATTTACTTGAATTTATGTATGCAGTTATTTTCTTATCAAATGATTGTAATAGTTTTTTACAGAGTTCGAATGAAAAAATCCTAATCGACCAATTTCACATTTTTTATTGGAATTTGTTGTTGAAACAATGTATGGTTCAGGATTGATAAGTGACATTGAATTTGAATTGGATTTGCATTTGATTTTGAATTAAAAAACGATTTTTATTTTCGTGGGTTTAAATGATTTTGGATTCAATTATTCGAAATTATATTAAATAATTCTTTTTAGATTATATCAAATATAAATTATTATTTTTTTTTTTTATTTCCTCAAACTCACAGACACCTTCAAAATGCAAATATTTTTCATTCTCTTTCCTTCTCCCTCTCTCCCTTGTCTCAACTCACAAACATGCCCTCTGTTAATTATCCTCGGTTAGAAACTAGAATCCGCCTTCCAACGAAGAACAGGCCTGCTCTTCCATGCGACATGTCCTCTGTTGAAAATTAGAATCCTCCGTCATCCTCGAAAAACCCATAAAAAATCTCAACCTGTCCAAACATCAACCACATCTCTTTCCCAGAGCAGCAACTGGGCAACCCTACAATCTATTCAAAACCTATGCTCAAACCCTAGAATTCATCCTTTGTCTTACCAAGTCTGATTTGGTGAATTTGTGGTTATGATATGGGTGTTGCTGAAGAAGAGTTGGAGATGAGTGGTGGCGATACCCGATCATGGTCTGCGAGAGAAGAGGACGTGGAGGCGAATGGGGTTGGAATAGATGGAAGAAGTGCTGGTAATGTGCAGAATGGGAAGTGGAGGGATTGTGGTTGGGAGATGTGTGGTCGAAGGTACA